>PVKP010021699.1:0-38757 GCA_004027715.1 Plecturocebus donacophilus
ATGGTCATTCTTACAAAAGTAAGGTGGTATCTCACTGTGGTTTTAATTTGCATCTCACTGATGATTGGTGATGCTGAGAATTTTTTAATATGTTTGATGGCTGTTTGCACATCTTTTGAGAAATGTCTAATTATGTACTTTGCCCACTTTTTGATGGGATTATCTGGTTTTCTTGGTGATTTAAGTTTCTTATACATTCCAGATACTAGCCCTTTGTCAAATGCACAATTGGCAAACATTTTCTTCCATTCAGTGGGTTGTCTGTTGATTATTTCTTTTGCTGTGCAGAAGCTTTTCAGTTTAATTAGGTCTTGATAATTTATTTATTTATTTATTTTGAGATGGATTCTCACTCTGTTACCCAGGCTGGAGTGCAATGGTGTGATCTTGGCTCACTGTAACCTCCACCTCCAGGTTCAAGCAATTCTCCTGCCTCAGCCTCCTGAGTAGTTGGGATTACAAGCACCCACCAACCCATCTGGCTAATTTTTGAATGTTTAGTAGAGATGGGATTTCGTCATGTTGGCCAGGCTAGTCTCAAACTCCTGATCTCAGGTGATCCACCTGCCTCAGCCATCCAAAGTGCTGGGATTACAGGCGTGAGCCAACATGCCCCGCCAGGTATTGTTTATTTATTCTTCTTTTTGTTTTTGTTGCATTTGCTTTTGGGGTCTTAGTTTGATGTCTACAAGAGTTTTAACAATGTCGTCTTCTAGCATTTTTATATTTTCAAGCCAGATATTTAAGGCTTTGATCAATCTTGGGTTGATGTTTGTATATAGTGGCAGAGATCCATTTTCATTCTTCTACATGCGGCTTGCCAGTTTTATCAGCAGCATTTACAGAATAAGGTGTCTTTTCCACAATTTATGCTTTTGTATGCTTTGTTAAGATCAGTTGGCTGTATGTATTTGGCTTTATTTCTGAGTTTTCTATTTTTTCCATTGGTCTATGTGTCTACTTTTATACCAGTACCACACTGGTTTGTAACTAAAGCCTTGTTAGTATAATTTGAAGTCTGATGATGTAATCGCTTCAAATTTGTTTTTTCTGTTGGCTTCTTTTTTCCTTTTTTGCTTCAGATTACTTTGGCTATTCGAGCTCTTTTTTGGTTCCATATGAATTCTAG
This sequence comes from Plecturocebus donacophilus, assembly GCA_004027715.1. Classification (NCBI taxonomy): domain Eukaryota; kingdom Metazoa; phylum Chordata; class Mammalia; order Primates; family Pitheciidae; genus Plecturocebus; species Plecturocebus donacophilus. Next base: position 1,130 of record PVKP010021699.1, read on the forward strand.
GGTTGTTTTTCTAATTCTGTCAAAATGGCCTATCAATTTTATTTTATCAAAGAACCAGCGTTGTGTTTCCTTAATATTATGTATTTTTTTGTTTAAATTTTATTCCTTTCTTATTTTCTTTTTTACTCTCTATGATGAAGTTCTTCAATACACTGAACTGAAACACATATCCATATATTCACTGGTCCTAGTTCTATTCCTTTGAGTCATATAGAACAGGTCCAGCCACTCTTTCCCAAGAAAACATACCTTAATTGCCTTTTGCTGACTTCTGAACCATATCCCTGTGTCTCCTAGACTATTTCTCACGGGTATTAAGGTTTCTGATAATAACAAGTGCCAATAAACCCATCTTCTGCTTTAACGGAGATACTATAATGGTATATTTTTTGAAATAGGAATAATAAAACGTAAAAGCAACATAAAAGTCTTATACAAGCGAGCCCTGTTTTAGAGTAATCACCAGTCCCTAAGAGTGGATCTGTATATATCAGAGTACTTATATTCTTTGGAAAATAATGAGTGGGTGAATCATCTCTAAGAGAATAAACTATCATTAAATCTACAGAGAACACCTGAGTATATGAGCCATGATATTATTTATTATACTGGTAGATGGAAAGCAGATACTTGGCTGAAGAAGGAAATTTTAAACCTCTGCCTATATTTTCTTGTAAAACTCTTGGAAAAGATAGTAGTGGTACTTAAGAACAAGTAATCCAACTACAATAACCAAAAACTGCAAAAATGTACCTGTACAATTTGAACCTTCCATGTCAACATTTCAAGCAGTCTACTTCAAATGACTGAAATGCTGAAATCAAAAAGAAAGAACCTGTGGAAATGCTACAGGAGTAAAACCACCACCAAACTATAAAGCCTTTAGCATCTCAATCCTCAAAGGTTTGGGATTCTATTATGCTTTCATTTACACTCTTTATAAGTTAGGTTTTTCTAAAAGGCCAATGAAAATGGCACTCTCTTTCCCACTCTACTGAAATTTTACCTTCTTTCATTTAAATTATTCTTAAAAAGATTTTTTAAAAACACAAAAAAACTTTTTTCAAGCCATGAAAACTATTTTGTTTCATAGGACATTTTTAGAGTAAACAATCTCTGCAATAATCTTTACATTCAAATTTCTAGATTACTGCTTGAATGATTAAGAGAGGACAGAATTTCATACACAAATACATTAACAATTTAATAATGTACACTCTATAGGCTTAAAGATTATTTCTGTCATAAAAATGTCATAAAGTTGCATCTATTTATTTCAAATTGGTCTATTTTATTTTGTGCAACTTTAGTCAAGTTTATTAATATTTTATGGATCTCCTATAAAAAAGAGTAAAAATTTTTCTATGCTCTGAAGCAGCTCACAGATATTCCTTGACAATGTGAAATAATTTACCTATGAAACCATCAAAACTACCTATTACATGTTTATATGTGTGCTATTCCTGGACAAAGGAACAGAATAGATTTTTTTTAAAGGATATTGATAATTCTCTAGGGTTAATGGTCTGCTCTGTTTTCTTATTTCTTCTTGGGAAGCTTAGCTATTTGTATCTTCTGATAATTTTTCACTTAGATTTTATATTTATACGCTTAATAAATAATTCTAGACCTGTGATTTTTTTTCTTCTAAATAAAATAAAAATATAATGGATAACTATCCATTGTCTGAAATCAATCAAAATAAGTCTGAGAAGAAATAAAGCTATATATATTAATTTTAATTAAAAATTTGACAATATTACACAACCAATTTCCTTTATAATTGCTTGAGACTTTTGATGTTCACTATGATGAGAAACAGGTTATTAGTCCACTGGCATAAAGGAAGTGAGAATTAAAGTGAGATCTGAAGATCAGAAGAAATATTGTACTATACTAGGTACAGGGACTAAAAGGATTCTTCTAAAACAGATTAATAGCAGAAGCTAGCAATTACTGAACATTTGAAATAGCCCAAGTATAGTGTTGTGCACATCATCTATTACTTATTTAGTATTTTTCAGTATAAAACCCTGGGAAACAAGTACAATTCTTATTTTAATTATTCAGAGGAGAAAACAGATTTAGATAATTTATGTGATCTGCCCAAAGTTATACAGCTGTTATATGATAGGGCAGGGAAATTCTCATGTAAGTCCAGTTAAAGTGGCTTATATCCAAAAGACAGGCAGTAACAAATGCTGACAGGGATGTGGAAAAAAGGGAACCCTTATATATTGTTGCTGGGAATGTAAGTTAGTACAACTACTATGGAGAACAGTTTGGAGGTTCCTAAACAAACTAAAAATTCAGCTACCATATGATCAAGCAATCCCATTGCTGGATATATACCCAAAAGAAAGGAAATCAGTATAGCCAACAGATATCTGCATTCTGTATTTGTTGCAGCACTGTTCACAATAGCTAAGATTTGAAAACAACCTAAGTGTCCATCAACAGATTAATGAATAAAGAAAATGTGGTACATATATACAATGAAGTACTATTCAGCCACAATAAAAGTATTAGATCCAATAATTTTTAACAAGGATGAAACCAGAAGTCATTACGTTAAGTGAAATAAGCCAGGCACAGAAAGACAAATATTGTATGTTCTCACTTATTTGTGAGATCTAAAAATCAAAACAATTGAATTCATGGAGACAGGGAGTAGAAGGATGATTATCAGAGGCGGGGAAGGATAGTGATGGGGTAAGGGGAGACACAGGAATAGTTAGTTGTTACCAAAAAAAAAAAAATAGAAACAATCAGACCTACTATTTGATAGCACAACAGTGTGACTAGAGTCAATAATAACTTAATTGTTCATTTTATAAGAATTTAAAAGAACAACTGAACTGCTTGTAACTCAAAGAATAAACGCTTGAGGGAATGGATACCTCACTATCCATAATGTACGTTTTTCACATTTCATGCCTATATAAAAATATCTCATGTATCCTATAAATATATGCATATACTATATACCTACAAAACTTAAAAAATCATGAAAATAAAAAACAGATTTGATTACAGAAGAGGAGTATCATAGTGAGGCAGAATGTGTAGGATTTGCATAGCCATTCCTGGCTTTCAAAATAGAAGAAGTCATGAGACCAGCAATGCTGGTGGTCTCTAGGAATTACAAAAGGCAAAGAAATGGATTATCTCCTTAAATTCCCAGAAGGAACACACGTCTGCCAACACCTTGAGTTTTAGACATATGATCCCCAGAACTGTGAGGAAACAAATTTGTCTTGTTTTGGCCACTGAGACTGTGGTAATCTGTTACAGCAGTTATAAACAATTTATACAAGTGTCAATCCACCAAGAACCATTTTTTAAACAACTAACATTAGGACTAACTACATAACTAAACCAAAGGACTCAGCAATCATACTTCTGAGCATTTATACCAGTAAAAAAAATTATATCCACATAAAATTCTGTACACAATTATTTGTATCAGCTGTATTTGCAATAGCCCAAACTGGAAGCATTCACTTGGTTCTTGAATGGCAGTATGAAGAGCTTGATGTAGCTTCTCCCTCAGGGAGACATCTATCAAACTAGTAAAAATTAGGAAAGTCTCTGAATATTGATCAAATCATTCCCAATAAATTGAGATGCATTTATTCAACAAAATGTATACAACTTGCTAAGAAGAGTGGGAGGCAATGGCATTTACAGCAACTTAAATCCTAACATATCAATAACGGAATTACATGTAAATTGTTTAAATATACTAATTAAGGCAGATATTGGCAGAGTGGGTGAAAAATACCCAAACTATTCATCTAACAGCATATTAGTATCGAGAATATATATCAGATATCTGAGACTTCATCCTATATGGGAAACAGACATCACAGAGTTAGCCCAGGAAAGCCACTAAACAAATAAGTGAACAAACATGCCACACCAATAACAACCCTGAGGTGGGGTTGTGAAGTGTTATCAGAAACCAGAGTTACTTCAGTATGTTATCTAAAATATCCATGATGTAGTTTGGATATTTGTCCCTGCCCAAATCACATGCTGAATATTAATCCCCAATAATGGAAGTAGGGGTTAGTGGTCGGAGGTGTTTGGGTCATGGTGGCAGATCCCTCATGGCTTGGTGCTGCCTTCAAGACAGTGGGTTCATGAAATCTTGTTGCTTAGAAGTCTGTGGTACCTTCCCTTCTCCCTTCCTCTCTTCTTCCCTCCCTCTACCTCTCTTGCTTCTGCCATGTGAGGCACTTGCTCCAGCTTCACTTTCCACCATAAGTGGAAGCTTCCTGAGAATCTTCACAGAAGCAGATGCTACCATGCTTCCTGTAAAGCCTGCAAAACTGTGAGCCAATTAAATTTCTTTTCTTTATGAATTACCCAGTGTCAGGTGTTTCCTTATAGCCATGCCAGAATGGCCTAATACAGAAAATTGTTATCAGGAATGGGGCTTTGCTATAAAGATAGCTGAAAATTTGAAAGTGACTCTGCAACTGGATAATGGGCAGAGGTTGGAAAAGTGTAGAAGGCTCAGAAGATAGAAAGATGAGGGAAAGTTTGGAACTTCTTAGGGACTGGTTAAATGGTTTTTACCAAAATGCTGACAGTGATATGGACAATGAACTCTAGGCTGCTGAAGTCTGAGATGGAAATGAAGATATTTTGGGAATTGGAGTGAAGGTCAACCTTGCTATGCCCTAGCAAAGAACTCGGCTATGTGTCCATGCCCTAGGCATCTGTGGAGGTTTAAACTTGAGAGTGATGACCTCGGGTATCTGTCAGAAAAATAATTCTAAGTGGCAAAGCATTCAAGAAGTGAGGTGGCTGCTTATAACAGCCTACACTGAAATGCAAGAATAAATAAATGACTTAGTTAGAAATAATATTTAAACAGAAAGCAGAGCATAAAAGTTTGAAATATTTGCAGCCTGGTCATGAGGCAGACAAAGAAAAAGCTTTTTCAGGAGGGGAGCTCAAACAGGTTGCTGAACAATCAGCTGCCAGAGATAGTTGCATAACTAAAAGGGAGCCAAGTGCTAATATCCAAGACAATGGGGAAAAGGCCTTAGACATCTTTTTAGCAGCCCCTCCCATCACAGGCCCAAGGACCTAGGAGGATAGAAGGGTTTTGTAAGCCAGGCCCAGGGCTCTACAGCCCTACACAGCCTCAGAAAACTGTTTCCCATATCCCAGCCACTCTAGCTCCAGTCATGGCCCAAAGGGGTCCAGGTAGAGTTCAGGCTACCACTTTGGAGAATGCAAGACATAAGCCTTGGTGGCTTCCATGTAGTGTTTAGCCTGTAGATGTGCAGAATGCAAGAGTGATGAACACTAGGCAGTCCCTTCCCTGATTTCAGACGATGTATGAGAAAGCCTCAGTACTAACGCAGAAGCCTGATGCAGGGGTGGAGCCCTCAGAGAACCTCTACTATGGTTGTGCTAAGGGTTGGAACCCCCACACAGAGTCCCCAGTAGAGCACTGCCTACTGGAGCTATGAGAAGGGGGACATCAACTTCTGGACCACAGAATGGTAGATCCACCAGCAGCTTGCACCCTGCACCTAGAAAAGCTACAGCCATTCAAATCCAATCCATAAGAGCAGCCCTGCGGGATGAATCCTGCAAAGACACAGGGACAGAGCTGCCCAAGGCCTTGGGAGCCCACCCTTTGCAGCAGTGTGCCCTGGATATGGAACATAGAGTCAAAGAAGATTAGTTTGGAGCTTTAAGATTTAATGACTGCCCTGCTGGGTTTTGAACATGCATGGGGCATTTAGCCCATTTCTTTTAGCTGATTTCTCCCTTTTGGAATGAGAATGTTTATCTAATGCCTATGCCCACATAGTATCTTAGAAGTAAATAACTTGTTTTTTTATTTGACAGGCTCATAGGTGGAAGGGACTTGCCTTGTCTCAGATGAGACTTTGGACTTTGCAATTATGAGTTAACACTGGAGGAATTAAGCCTTTTGGGGACTGTTGGGAATGTATGATTGTATTTTGCAATGTGGGAAGGATATAAAATTTGGGAGGGAGCAGAGGTGGAATGATGTAATTTGGATATTTGTCCCTGCCCAAATCTCACATTGAATTGTAATCCCCAATGCTGAATGTGAGACCTAGTGGGAGGTGTCTGCATTATGGGGGCAGATCCCTCATGACTTGGTGTTGTCTTCATGATAGTGAGTGAGCTGTTGTGAGACCTGGTCATTTAAAACTGTATGGAACCTCCCCTCCCCACATACTCTCTATCTCTCTCTCTTGCTCTTGCTCTTGTCATGGGAGATGCCTGCTCCCCCTTTTGTAGTCTGCCATGATTGGAGGCTTTGTGAGGCCTCCCCAGAAGCAGATGCCGTCATGCATCCTATAAAGCCTAAATAATCGTGAGCCAATTAAACCTCTTTTGCTTATAAATTACCCAGTCTCAGATATTTCTTTATGTCAATGTACAAATGGCCTAACACAGTCTAGTTTACAACAATGACTTGTGGTATTGCATACCCATTCAGAGTTCTGTTCTGAAAGAGCTATTCCAAAGAGCTCTCCAGCAGAGTGGCAACTCCCATCTTTCCCAGTTCCCTTAGCTAAAAGAGATATTCCAGATGGATTTGGCAGATGGTGAAAACTGGGAGATACGCTTTCTCAACCAAAGCTTCTGTCCCATAGAGAGGATTCAGAAATGACAGCTGCTGGTGAAAAGTCCAGTCTTCTACTCCCTCATAGCTCTGTGTAACTGAAGAGCTGGTCTAGTAGTCAAAACATCCAAGTGGAATATTGCATATCCCCCAAATTTATGGTGCAAAAGTGTATCCCAGTTAGATTTGGCAAGGGTTCTTCCAAGGGAAGAATTGGATCAAGCCTGAAAACTGGCAACACCCTAACATTGCCAAGAAATTAGACTTTATCTGGATCAAAGTGCAGGACAATTTATGCTCCGGACTATTATAAAAAACAACAGAACTAACAGCAATCAGTGGAGACTAAGAGTTTGGTATAATACAAATAGAAGCCAAGAGCCATTATTGGGGACATCAGAAGAAAAGACAAAGAGAACTCCACAAAAACCAGTCATCACTAGTGGTCCTGAATACTAGGCACATGCCCAAGGCTGCATACTCCGAGGAATGCCTGAAGAGAAAAATAACAATTATCTAGTCTTTGGCTGAATATGAGGCAACCTCAACCTCCTTGAACTGTGAAAGCAGTCTCTAAGGCACACACAGAACCAACAGTAAAGGGTAAAAACCTTGCTGGTTTAAAACGCTTAATGACAACCTCTGGACAACCACTGACTGATCACTAAGCATGCTGACACAGGGTCAATCCCTAGAAATCTAGGACTAAAGATCAAAACAGAAAAAAAAAAGTATCTAGGCAGGGATATCTGAGACTTCAGATCATGTTACAAATAGACATCACAGAGTAAGTCCAAGAAAGTCACTAAACAAATAAGTGAACAGACAACAACAACAAGAAGCCTGGGTTGGGATGAAGGGTGTTGTTGGAAACCAGAGTTGCTGTAAATATATCCCATTTACAACACAAAAATATAAAACATGCAAATAAACAGGAAGTTTTGACTCATACAAAAGAAATAAAAAATGGGCAATAGAAAATTGTCTAAGAGAAAATCCAGATGGATGCAGTGATATTCTCTTTCTTCTTATATTTTTGTTTTGAAAGCTATTTTGAGTGGTATAAGTATAGTTACTCCTACTCTCTTTTGGTTTCCATTGTCGTGGAATAACTTTTTCCATTCTTTTATTTTAAGTCTGTGTATGTCTTTATAGGTGATGTGTGCTTCTGGTAGGCAACAAATCACTGGGTCTTGTTTTTTGTTTTTAATCCAATCAGCAAATGCATTAGTTTTAATTGGAGAGTATAGTCCATTTACATTCAATGTTATTATTGACAAATAAGGACTTACTCCCGCAATCTTGTTTTCTGGTTCCTTTATGGTCTTCTCTTCTTTCCTTCCTGTCTTCTTCTGTCTTCTTTTAAGTCAAGTGATTTTCTCTAGTGGGATCATTTAGCTTCTTATGTTTTATTTTTGTGTATTTATTGTATGTGGTTTTTTTTTTTTTTTTTGGCTAAGGCTACCATGAGGCTTACAAATGCTATCTTATAACTCATTATTTTAAGCAGATAACAACTTAACACAGTTTGCATCAATAAACAGACAAGCAAAAAGTAAATCAGTAAACATTCTATGCCTTAACTTCATTATCCCATACCTTAACTTTGTTGTTTCTATTTATATCTTATTGTATTATCTAGGTCTTCAAAACTTGTAGTTATTATTTTTGATTGGTTCATTTAGTCTTTCTACTTAGATTAAGAGTAGTTTATATATCACAGTGACAGTGTTATTCTCTGTTTTCTCTGTACTTACTATTACCAGTAAGTTTTGTACCTTCAGATGATTTCTTATTGCTCATTAGCATCATTTTCTTTCTGACTGAGGTACTTTGTTTAGCATTTCTTGTAGGACAGGTCTGTTGTTGATGAAATCCCTCAGCTTTTGTTTCTCTGGGAAAGCATTTCTCCATGCTTGAAGGGTATTTTTGCTTAGTATACATTCTAGGGTAAAAGTTTTGTTTTTTCCTTCAGCACTTCAAATATGTCATGTCACTCTCTGCTGGTAAGATTTCCAGTAAAATGTCTGTTGCCAGGCATAATGAAGCTCCATTGTATGTGACTTATTTTCTCTTGCTGCCTTTAGGATGCTTTCTTTATTCTTGATCTTTGGGAGTTTCATCATTAAATAACTTGAGGAAGCCTTATTTGGGTTAAATCTGCTTGGAGTTCTATAACCTTCTTGTACTTGGATACAGATACCTTACTCTAGGTTTGGGAAGTTTACTGTTATTATTCCTTTAAATAAACGTTCTACCCTATCTCTTTCTCTACCTCTTCTTTAATGTCAAAAACTTAGATTTGCCCTTTCATACTATATTCTAGGTCTTTAGGCATGTTTCATTTTTTTTCTTTTGTCTCCTCTGTTTATAAATACCCTGTGTTCAAGGTCACTGATTATATCTTCTGTTTGATAAATTCTAAGACTCTGATCCATTCTTTAGCATGCCAGTTGCAATTTTCTGCTCCAGAATTTCTGCTTGATTTTTTAAATTATTTCAATCTATTTGTTAAATTTATCTAACAGAATTCTGAATTTCTTCTCTGAGTTACCTTGAATGTCTTTGAGTTTCCTTAAAACAGTTATTTTCAATTGTTTAGCTGAAAGGTCATATATCTCTGTTTTTCCAGGATTGGTCCCTGGTTTGTTATTTAGTTCATTTGGTGAGGTAATTATTTCCTGGATGGTGGTGATGCTTCTAGATGTTCTTCATTGTTAATCATAGTATTCATTGTCTGGGCTTGTTTACATTCATCCTTCTTGAGAAGGTTTTCTAGATACCTGAAAGGATGTGGGTGTTGTGATCTATGCTGCACCTGCTTTGGGGGCACCTAAGTCCAGTAACACTATGGCTTTTGCAGCCTCATAGAGGTACCACCTTGATGGTCTTAGAAAAGATCCGGAAGAATTATCTGCATTACGAGGCAGAGACCCTTGTTTTCTTCCCTGACCTTTTCCAAAACAAATGGAGTCCCTCTCTCTGCTCCGAGCCACATAGCGCTGGGGGTGGAGTGACACAAGTGCCACTGTGGTCACTACCACTATGACTGCGAGGTTAGACCTGAAGCCGGCCCAGCACTGGGTCTTGCAGAAGGCCTGTTGTAACCAATCCCTGACTATGGCCTACGTTCACTCAAGGCCCTAGGGCTCAACAATTAGCAGGTAGCAAAGCCAGGCAGGCCTGTGTCCTTCCCTTTAGGGTGGTGAGTTCCCTCAGGCCCCATGTTTGTCCAGAGGTGCCATCCAGAGCCAGGGACTAGAGTCAATAACATTAGAAGTCTACCTAGTGTTCTATTGCACTGCAGCTGAGCTGGCACTCAAAGTGTAAGACACAGTCCTTCCCACTCTTCCCACCCCTTTTCAAAATCAGAGAAGTCTCTCCCCATGGCCACTGCCATCTTATGCCCATGAAAAATATTGTCTGACTACCACCAGTATTCCCGTAAGGCCCAAAGGCTCTTCCGGCAGCCTGTGGTGAATGCTGCCTGACCTAGGACTTACCCTTCAGGACAGCTGGCTCCCCTCTGGCCCAGAGTAGATAAAAAAATAACATCCAAGAGCCAAGTCCTGGAGTTAGGCACCCCAAGTACCTGCTTCGTGCTCTATCCCCCTCTGGCCAAAAAGGTGCAAGACAAAGTTCCATTTAAATTTCCATCCACTTTTCTCAGGCAGGAGCTTGCCATGTAGCCACCACAGTTGGGATTGTGCTGAGTCTCACCTGAGGTCAGCAAGTCTCAGCATCTCACCCAAGGTTATCAGTGTAGTATTAGGTATTGCTATTCAGGGCCCATGGGCTGTTTAGGTAGCAGGTAATGAATCCCGTGAGGACTGGGTCCTTTCCTTCAAGGTAGTGTGTTCCTTTTGGGATCAGGGTATGTCTAGAAATGTCATCCAGGAGTTTATGGAAAGGAGACCTCATAACTTTGACCAGTACCCTATTCGGCTGTGGCTGAGATCGTATTCAAGATGCAAGACCAAGTCCTTCCCAATCTTCCCTCTCCTCTCCTTAAGTAGAAAGAAGGGGTCTTTTCTTTGAGCCATAAGTTATATTGCTTGTGCTTAGGAGAAAGGTGATGCCAGCACTCCCTCTGTCACCCCAGCTGGTGTCTCAGTATATTACATGCCCCCCACCCCTCAAGAAATCCACTGTCTCTGAGCCCAGTTCAGCACTAGGACATGCCTAGCAGTTGCAGTCCTCATGGCCTAGACTGCCTTTCAAGTTTATGTAAGGCCCCAGAATACTTTAGCTTGTGGTAGTATGCCTTATGGGAACTTAAGTTTGGATGGCTGGGATTAGTTATTCCCCTCTATCTAGGGCTGGTTCAAATGCTCCCTCCATGGGTGGGTGTCAGCTGAATCTCATCTCATTTTGCTTTCTGTTACAGTAGGGCAACAGTGAGTTCAATGCCTCACAATTGCTGCCATCTCTGTCTCCTTAGAGCACAGAAACACTCTCTATACCACACCACTGCTGCAGAGGGATGGGGGAGAGGCGGTGTCAGTAATTCAAGATTGTTTGTCCTACCTCTTCAGTGCCCTGTTCAGTGATATGAATTTAAAATCAGGTACTGTTAGTGCTCAGCTGATTTCTCATTGTTATGAAGATGCTTTTTTTTTGGTGTAGACAGCTGTTAAATTTGTGTCTTTCCGAGGGGGATGATTGGCAAAGTCTTCTATTCTGCCATCTTGCTCTGCTCCCTTTTTTTTTGCTCATTCTTTAATGGGATTATTAGTAGTAATAGTAGTAGTAGTAGTAGTAATAGTAGTAATACTATTTTGTTTAGTTCCTACATAGTCTGGATATTGGTACCTTGTCAGGTTAATAGTTTACAGATATTTTCTCCAATTCAAAAGATTGTCTCTTCACTTGATCATTTCTGTACAGAAGCTTTGTAGTTTGATATAGATCTATTTGACTATTTCTGTATTTGTCACCTGTGCTTTTGAAGTCTTACCCATTAAAGTCTTTGTCTAGATCAATGTCCTAAATTGTTACCCCTATGTTATCTTCCAGTAGTTTTACAGTTTCAGGACTTACAGTTTCAAGTCTTAGAATTTCAAGTATTTAATCAATTTCAAGTTGATTCTTATATATGGTTAGAAATAGGAGGCTTGTTTCATTTCTCTGCCTATGTGTATCCAGTTTTCCCAGTACCACCTATTGAAGAGGGTATCTTTTCCCCAATATATGTTATTTTCACCTTTGCCAAAATTTATGGTCAAAAATTAATTGACCATAATTATGTGGATTTAATTCTGGACTCCCCTCTGTTCCCTTTATCTGTGTGTATATATTTATGCCAGTGCCAAGCTTTTTTATTACTATAGTGTTGGAATAGATTTTCAAATCAAGTAATGTGATGACTCTGTCTTTCTTCTTTTTGCCAATATTATTCTGGTTGTTCGGAGTCTTTTCTAGTTGCATATGGATTTCAGGATTGTTTTTGTTTCTGGGGAAAGTATCATTGAAATTTTGATAGGGATAGTACTGAATATGTAGATTGTTTTGTGTAGTATGGACATTTTAATAATATGAGTTATCTCAATTAATAAACATGGGATAGCTTTCAATTGGTTTCTGTCTTCCATTTCATCAGTGTTCTAAAGTTTTCAGTGTACCAATCTTTCACTTACTTGGCTAAATTTATTTCTAAGTATTTTTTATAGTAGCTATTTTAAATGAAAGTAATTTTCTTGATTTATCTCTGGATAGTTCACTGTCTGTTAGTATATAGAAACACTGATTTTGTATGCTGATTTTGTATTCTGCAACTTTACTAAATTCATTTATTACTTTTAAAAGATTTTTGTGTAGTCTTTAGGGTTTTCTGTACATAAGATCATGTTGTTTTCAAAGAGGGTCTTAGTCCTTTTGTGTTGTTATAAAGGACTATCTGAGACTGGGTAATTTATAAAGAAAAAGGTTTATTTGGCTCACAATTCAGCTGACTGGAAGGCTAGATAAATGGCAGATGAGGAAGCAAGAGAGAGAAAGGAAGTGCCAGGCTCTTTGTAACCACCAGCTCTTGCAGGAACTAATGGAGTGAGAACTCACTCATTATAGTAAGGACTGCACCGAACCATTCATGGGGTATCTGACCCCATGACCCAAATATCTACCATGAGGACCCACCTTCAACATTGGGAAATAAATTTCAATATGAGGTTTGGGGTAAAAAACATCCAGATTATAGCATAAGGACAATTAAACTTCCTTCTCAATTGAGATATCTTTTATTTCTCTCTCTTGCCTAATTGCTCTGGGTAGGACTTCCAGTACTATGTTAAGTAGAAATGGCAAGAGTGGGCATTCTTGTCTTGTGCTTGGTCTTAGAAAAAAAGCTTTGAGCTTTTCACCATTGAATATGATGTTAAATATCAGATTCTCATATATGACCTTTACCATGTTTAGGTACATTCCTTATATAACTAATTTCTTGAAGTTTTTATCATGAAACGATGTTGAAGTTTGTCAAATGCCTTTTCTGCATCTATCGAGATGATCATATGGCTTTTCTCCTTCCTTTTGCTAATGTCTTATGTCACATTTATTGATCTGCATATTTTGAACCACCCTTCCAGCCCTTGGATAAACCCCACTGATCAGGGTAAATGATTATTTTAATGTGCTGTTGAATTCAGTTTGCTAGTATTTTGTTGAAGACTTTTGTATCTAAGTTCATCAGGAATATCGACCTGTAATTTTCTTTACTTGTGGTGTCCTTGTCTGGCTTTTGTATCATGGTAATGCTGGCCCTGTAAAATGCACTTGAAAGTATTTGCTTGTTCAGTTTTTGAAGAGTTTGAGAAGGACTGGTATTACTCCTCCATTAAATGTTTGGTAGAATTCAGCTGTGAAGTTATCACGTCCTAGGCTTTTATTTGATAGGAGACTTTTTACTAGTGATTCAATCTACTTACTCATTAGTGCTCTATTCAGATTTTCTATTTCTTTGTAATTAAGTCTTGTTAAGTTGTGTGTCTAGGAATTTATCAATTTTTTTCTAGATTTTTTTAATCTCTTTTTTTAAATTGCCTTTTACATTTTGGGGTACATGTGAAGAACATGCAAGATTGTTGCATAGGTACACACATGGCAGTGTGATTTGCTGCCTTCCTCCTCATCACCTATATCTGGCATTTCTCCCCATGCTATCTCTCCCCAACCCCCCACCCCTGCTGTCCCTCCCCTATTTCCCCCCAACAGACCCCAGTGTGTGATGCTCCCCTCCCTGTATCCATGTGTTCTCATTGTTCAACACCCACCTATGAGTGAGTAAGTAGATTATCCAGTTTGTTGGCATATAATTGTTCACAGTAGTCTCATGATTTTTAGTATTTCTGTGGTATCATTTGTAACGTCTCCTCTTTCATTTCCGATTTGTGTTCTCTCCTTTATAGAACTGAGTCTAGCTAAAGGTTTATCAGTGTTATCTTTTCACAAAAACCAACTCTTAGTTTCACTGATATTTTATATTTTTTTTTCTGGTTTCTATATCATTTATTTATGCTCTGATCTTTATTATTTCCTTCTTTCTGCTAACTTTGGGCTTAGTTTTTCTTTTTCCCTAGCTTCTTGATGTGTAATATTAAGTTTTATATTTGGGACCTGGAGCCTGAATCCACAGGAACTGGCCTGGTGGTGAGAGAGGCTTGGAACCTGGGACCACTGGGATGGGCCTGGAACCTAGGTCAGGGTTGTCTCAGCATCTCAGTCTATAGGGTCTGTCTTAGTACTGGGGTGAGAAAGGACCCTCGGTCTGCTGGAGCAGACCTGAACTCTGGGTTCTCTAGAGCCTGACGCCAGCATGGAGTGTGGTATTGTAGGAGCTGGTCTGAAGTCTAGGATTATGGCACTGGCCCGGTACCTAGAGCCACTGGAAATGGCCAGGATCCTGGGGCTTGTAGAGACAGACCTGGAGTCTGTGTCTGCTGGTACTGGCTAGAGGCTGAGTATATACGTGCTTGTCTAGAAGCTAAGTCTTCAAGGACTGGCCCGGGTTTTGGGGCCAGCCTATGTCCTAGGTATACATGGGTGGTCCAAGGTTCTGGGTCCACGAAGGCCAATCCAGCAGTCGTGTCTACTGGGACAGTTCTGATCCCTGGGTCTGCTGGAGTGTGGGACCACAGGAACTGTCCTAACACTATTCAGGCCTAGAGCCTATGTCTCTGAGTTCCTGCCTAGTGTCAGAGGCTAGGGGTGCTAATATAGCACAGGGGTGGTCCTCAAGCTTACGGCCATAAGAACTGGCCAATTGCTGGGGACAATCCTGATCCTAGTGTCACTAGGGGTGGCCTTGCCCTGGGGTGGCTCTGGAGCCTGAAGCTTCAAGGACCTGTCTGGGGCTGGGGATAGTCTAGAGCCTGGAGCTGCTGGTGGAGGCCTAGCACTAGGGAGGCCTGGAGCCTGGGGCTAGAGGATCCTGCCAGAAAACAGGGTGGGCTTTCAGGTGGTATCTGCAGGTATTAACTTGAACCTGGGGTGAAGGGGCTAGCCTGGTAGTGAGCAGACTTGGAACCTGTATCCACACATGCCAGCCTGATGACTAAGGCTGCAAGAGCCAGTCTGGTGCTGGGGGTAGCCGAGAGCTTAGGACCACTGAGGTCAGCTCAACATTGAGGACAGTCCAGAACCTGAGGGTCCTGAGGTTGTCCTGATAGTAAGGTAGCCTGGAGATCAAGTATGCTGCATAGTTCTGGAGCCTAGGACTGTGGGATGCAGCCTGGTGCTGGAGCAGATGGACTTGAAGGCTTAGTCCATAGGTACTGACCTGGAGTCTGGGGATGGGGGGCCTACCCTGCATTGTGTTTTACTGATACAAGCCTGTTGCTGGTGTCCAAGGCAAAGTTTGGTGTCCATTACCATCTTTATCTCCATGCTACAATGCCTGGTGTTGGGGAGGGGTGACATGGGCAATGTTAAACTGACTGTTCCTTCTACTCTTTATCAATGCATCTTTTCATAATTCTGTGCTACAGCCAGGAGCTGTAATTTCTCACTTGGTTTCCTTAGCTCCTATAAAGGTCATTTCATATATGGAGGGACATTTGAATTGACGTTTCTGTAAGGGAATGAGTGCTGGAGAGTCCTATTCTGCCATCTTGCTGATGCTTGTCTCCGAGTCAGGGTTTTGACCAGTCATATCATCACTGATTCTGCTGACACCGCCTCTCTTCAGTACCCCACCCCCAGGTCCTGAATCAGGGCTTTCACATGCTGTTACTGAGGATGCATTCCTACTACTCTGTGCCCTGGCCCCTGGGTCTTGAGCCAGGGCTTTGAATAACCATCACTGGGGTTATGCTGCCACTGCTCTAGACTCTATACTCTGGGGCCTAAGTCACAGCTATCACTGCTGTGTGTCCCACTCCCTGGGGTCTGAGTTGCGGCTACAACCAGCTACCCTTGGGGCCATACTACAGTTGCACCACAGACCCACAGCCCAGGCTTCTTCTTGGTCCTGTCATTGCTAGATCTGTGTTACTGTTATGTCCCTTTCCCATGAAGTCAAGTCATTGTGGAATGTCCTAGAGACCCACCCTGAACTCTGTAGATGATGTGCACAAGATCATGTTTTAATCACTGGCACCACTACTCCAGCAAGTACGTCTGTGCTCCAGTCCCCAGATGCCACAGCAGTTCTGTGCACACCTAACCACAGATTCTTAGATCTGCTGCTACTCCCTAGGCACCGGCACCACCATCACTGTCATAGCCTCTTTGGGCTGCTATAACTAAATGCCTCAAGCTGGATTATTTATAAATTATAGAAATGTATTGCTTACAGTTCTGGAGGCTGAAAGTACATACCAAGGCAACAGAAGATACAGTCTGTAATGAGGGCTTGCTCTGTGCTTCAAAGATGGTAACTTCTCCCAGTATCTTACATGGCAGAAGGAATAAGTGCATTCCCTTCAATCGCTATTATGGGGTCACTAATCCGATTTATGAGGGCAGAGCCCTCGTTATTTAATATCTTTTAGATAAGTCCTACTTATTAATACTATCACATAGGGTATTGGTTTCCAACATATAAATTTGAACGAATATCAACATTCAAACCATAGCAGTCACTGTGCATGCACCTCACCCCAATCCCAGTTTCACCACAGCTGCGGTTATGTGAATGTCAGCATGCCACAACCAGTGCCAAAAGGAATAACCTTGGCTAGAATATTCCTCCATGAGAGAAAAGGAGTGCAGGAAGAACCCAGCAGCTAGCACCACCAAGGACCACAACAGCCCTAGTCACGATAGCTGTCACAGACTGCACACATATAAATATAAGGCTGTCAGAAACATGAAAACATCAAGGAAATATGATACCACTAAAGAAACACAGTAACTATGCAGTAAGTGATGTCAAATAAATGGAGATATATGTTATCTGAAAAAGAATTAAAAATAATTATTTTAAGGAAGGTCAGTGAGATACAAGAGAACACAGACAGCTCAATGAACTCAGGAAAGTAATAAACAAGCTCAACAAAGAGACAAAAATTATCAAAAAGAACCAAACAAAAATTTTAGAACTGAAGAATGAATAAAATAAAAATGTAAAAGAGAGCTTCAAACAGCAGACATGATCAAACAGAAGAAAGAATTTGCAAACTTGAAGGCATATCTTATGAAATTATCCAGTGAGAAGATAAAAAAAGAATTAAAAATAGTGAAGAAAATATGAGGAATGTGAGACACTATTAACTGAATCAGATTACATTTAAATGATTGTCCCCTCCAAATCTCATGTTGAAATGTAATCTCAAGTTTGAAGGGGGGGCCTGGTGGGAAGTTACTGGGTCATGGGAGCAGTCCCTCATAAATAACCTGGTGCTGTTCTCATGATAGTGAGTGAGTTCTTGCAAGATCTGCTTGTTTAAAATTTTGTGGTACCTCCCCACTTGCTTTTTTGCTCCCACTTTCACCATATGACATGCTGGCTCCTCATTGTCTTCTGGCATGATGGTTAGCTTCCTGAGGCCCTCACAAGAAATATCTCAGCACCGTGCTTCCTGTATACTCTGTAGTACTGTAAATCAAAAATAAAACCTCTTTTCTTCACAAACCAGCTAACCTCAGGTATTCCTTTACAGCAATGCAAAAATGGTCTAATACAACATAGATGCTAAAGTCCTCAACAAAATACTTGCAAACTAAATTCAACAGTATATTAAAAGACTCATTCAAGGATAGAAGGAAAATGGCAAATATGAAGCAGGGCTAATAAGCATCTCTCACTTGGACAGACAGAACAGTGTGTGGAGACTCACACTGTGAACTTTCGTTCCAAGAACCACTGCAGGAACATACCAGGAAAACCAAAATAATTCACAGATCCTTTGATGGCAGCAGAAAGCCGCTGCAAATTCCATGAGACAGGTGAGTTTCCAAAGTGAGAGAGGGTGAAAATCTGCCTCCAAACACATATTCTCACTGGAGAATCTAAAAATTCAGATCACGGGAGAAGGATTTAACCTTGCCTAGAGCTGGAACAGATTTCAAGAGCCCCATGAAATATAGCAGCAGCAGTGGGGAAGAATCTTGTAGGCACTCAGTCTCCAGCTCAAACCCAGGGAAGCCTTACCTGACTATATCTCACAGGAGCCCTCAGGGAAGACAGCCAGCAGAATTAGCGAGGGGTCACAGGGTGAAAGAAGCTTCTAACTGAATTTTGTAATAATTTTGACTGGGCACATTCTTGAGCAGAATCTAGGGGGAGAACAGGAACTGCTGCAGGTACGAGCATAGGAGCTACTGACACTGTGAGCACACAGAGAGGGAAGAGGGCCTGAAAGCTATGCTTGCTTTCTCAGCAAGGAAATTTATGGCCTGGGGCAGGTCTGAGTTCTGTACACAGACTGCCTGGACCTAAACTGTTAACAGGGCACTACAGAATAAAGATTGGCCTCACCAAATGCATGGGAGCTGGTTGAGTCCTTTCATTACTGGCTATACCCCAAATCCCTGGAGAACTATACTGCATAGCAGAGGTACCCATAATCCCCTCTGGAACATAACCCCATTGGCTTAAGAACCAACCCTCACTCCATGCCCACAGTGGCCTATTCAAGCCCTGTGCAGTGCAAGAAAAGTCTAAGTTCAAATCCATGTAACCCTGCCCCCACCTGGTGGTATTTTCCAACTTGCCCTGGTAACCAAACACAAAAGACAATAACTCTTGGGAGCTTTATGGCCCTGCCTGAGAAAACAGAATACCTCCCCTGGCCAACTTAGGACAAGCTTATATCCCACTACTACTTATATCCCACTACTACTTATATCCCACTACTACTACCACAGCTGGTGTTATCTTGAATGTGTTACCTCCTGACTGGAGGGCAATTATCTCAGGCCATTACAGCAACTCCTGACAGAATAACCCTGCTCCCAAGAAGGGGGAGAGCACCATGTCAGGGGATCACCCCATGGGAAAAAAGAATCTGAACAGCAGGACTTGAGTTCTAGATCTTTCTGCTGGTAGGTAGTTTCTCACAGTAGAGACACAATTGCAGTGCTGGGCACAGTAAGAAAAGTCTGCACCTATACCCCAACAGGCAGGGAACTTCTGTGATCATGAAAGGTCTTGGAGAAGGTGACCTTGTTCCCCTCAGCACTCCCCTGAAGACAGAGCAGGGGCTTCCCCCACAGAAATGCAGCCTGGAGGACTGTACAGACAGCCTTGCTGGAACAATCAAGGGTAAGTGTATCCCCACAGGAGGAGCACACTCCAGGTTCAGGTCAGCATGAGAGGCAGAGCAACAATTCCTCCCTACTTGGAACATCAACATTCCTATACATGAAATGATGTGCCTGTATGATCCAACTAGCTGAAACACAAAGACAATAGTGAGGCTATGAGGTGAATAACTTTCCTGTTGACCTGGCAGGGGAGCTGAGGTAGCTCTCACTTTTCACCCTGATAAAACCTCAGCAGATCTCACTGAGAGCTTACCCAGCAACCCTCATCAAGGTTAGGACCTTGGCTCACAGTTGGGCTTTATTAGGTTGGTGCAAAATTAATTGTGGTTTTTGCCATCACTTTTAATGGCAAAAAACACAATTACTTTTGCACCAATCCTATCTTAGCCACAACTGGTGACTATCCAGGGATACCTCCCCTGTTGGCTTGAAGACTGAATCATCAATTCAGCAAATGAAACAATGGAAAAAATTAAGTAAATAAATAAATTGTACACCTTGAGAGAATGAGATAACCTTCAAGAGATCCCTGCCATTCCAACTCCATAGGAGACAGAGAACTCACCCATACACCACGACTATAACTACTATAAATATAACTATAGTATAGCATCAGGGAAAGTCAACACACAAAGGCTTTCTTTATAACTAAGGATTCATACAGAGTCTTCACCTCTACAAGCACAAAGAATCAAATTAGGTTAAAATAAATACTAAACTCTGGGCCAGGCATGGTGGCTCATGCCTGTAATCCCAGCACTTTGGAAAGCCAAGGCAGGCGGATCACCTGAGGTCAAGAGTTTGAGACCAGCCTGGTCAACATGGTGAAATCCAATCTCTATAATCCCAGCGACTCAAGAGGCTGAGGCAGGAGAGTAACTTGAACCCAGGAGGCAGAGGTTGCAGTGAGCAGAGATCACGCACTCCAGCCTGGGCAACAAGAGTGAAACTTTATCTCATAAATAAATATTAAACTCTGATCCATAAGAGGGAAAAAAAGAAATTAAAATTTTTTTTTAAAAAAGTCCAATAGAAAAAAAGATTCAAGAACAATTTTAAGAAACAGTCTACCTAAATAAGAAGAAACCAGAAAATCAATTCTGGTAATGACAATACAGGGTTCTATAACAGCCCCAAATAATCACACCAGCTTCCCAGCAGTGGATCCAACCAAGGAAGAAATCTCTGAATTGCCAGATAAAGAATTTAGAAGGCTGATTATTAAACTACTCAGGGAGATACCTCAGAAATGTGAAAAAGACCTTAAAGAATTTTTTTTTTTAAAATACAGGATATGAATGAAACGTTTTCCAGAGAAACAGATATCAAAAAGAAAAATCAATCACAACTTCTGGAAATAAAAGACACACTTAGTGAAATACAAAATACAGTAGAAATTTTCAAAACTAGACTAGAACCAGTAGAAGAAAAAAAGAATTTCAGAGCTTGAAGACAAGGCTTTCGAATTAACCCAATCAGAAAAAGACAAGGAAAAAATAATCTAAAAAGAATGAACAAAGATTCCAAGAAATGGGAGATTATGTTAAATGGCCAAATCTAAGAATAATTGGTGTTTCTGAGGAAGAAGAGAAATCTAAAAGTTTGGAAAACTTGTTTGAAGGAATAACTGAGAAGAAATTCTCTGGTCTTGCTAGAGATCTACATACCCAACTATAAGAAGTTCAAAGAACTTCTGAGAAATTCATCACAAAGAGATCATCACCTGGACACACAGTCATCAAGTTATCTAAACTCAAGGCAAAGAAAAAAATCTTAAGAGCTCTGAGACAAAAACATCAGATAAACTATAAAGAAAAACCTATCAGACTAACAGAAAATTTCCTAGCCAAAACCTTACAGCCAGAAGGGATTGGGGTCCTACCTTTAACTTCCTTAAATAACTGTCAGTCAGTAATTTTGTTTCCAGCAAGCCTAAACTTCATAAGTAAAGAAGAGATAAAGTTGTTTTCAGACAAAAAAAAAAAAAATGCTGAGAGAATTACCAAGCCAACACTACAAGAACTGCTAAAAGCAGTTCTAAATCTTGAAGGAAAACCTCAAAATACACCAAAATACAACCACCTAAAAGCGTAACTCTCACAAGGCCTATAAAACAATAACAGAATTTAAAAAAAAGGTATTCAGGCAACAACTAGCATGATAAATAGAAAGTATCTCACATTTCAATACTAATGCCTATTGTAGATAAAGAATGGCAGAATGAATAAAAATCCACCAACCAAGTAATTGCTGAGACTTACTTAACACATAGGGACTCACATATACTTAAGGTAAAGGGGTGGAAAAAGATAGTCCATGCAAAGGAACACCAAAAGTGAGCAGAAGTAGCTATTCTTTTATCAGACAAAACACACTTTAAAATAACAACAGTTCAAAAAGACAAAGCAGGGTATTATATAGTGATAAGAGGACTAGTCCAACAGGAAGATATCACAGTCCTGAACACACATGTACCTAACACTGGAGCTCCGAAATTCATAAAACAATTACTACTAGACCTAAGAAATGAGATAGCAACACAATAATAGTGGAGGACTTCAATACTCCACTGATCACACTAGACAGGTCATCAAGACAGAACAAAGAAACAATGGACTTAAACTATATCCTAGAATAAATGGACTTAGACATTTATAGAACTTACTCCCCCAAAACTGCGGAATATACATTCTTTTCATCAGGACATGGAACATTCTCCAAGACAGACCACATGACAGGCCACAAAATATTTCTGAATAAATTTAAGAAAATCAAAGTAATATTAAGCATCTTTTAAGACCAATGTATAATAAAACTGATATCAACGCTAAAGGGAACCCTTAAAACTATGCTAACATATGGAAATAAAATAATCTGCTATTGAATGATCTTTGGGCCAACAATGAAATAAAGATGGAAATTGAAAACTTCTTTGACCTGAATGATAATAGCAACACAACTTATCAAAACCTCTGGAGTACAGCAAAAAGCAGTGCTAAAAGGAAAGTTAATGGCATTAAATGTCTACATCAAGAAGTCTGAAAAAGCCCAAATATTGACAATCAAATATCACACATCTAGGGACTGGAGAAACAAGGACAAACTAAATCTAAAGCTACAAGAAAAGAAATAACAAAATCAGAGCCTGACTAAATAAAATTGAAACAAAAAAATAGAAAAGATAAAGAAAACAAAGATCTGGTTCTTTGAAAAGATAAAGAAAACTGATAGATCATTAGCAAGACTAAACAAGAAAAGAGAGAAGATCTAAATCAGCTCAAGTAGAAATGAAAAGGGAGATATTACAACTGATACTACAAAAATACAAAAGATCATTGAAGGCTACTATGAACACCTTTGTGCACACAAACTAGAAAATCTAGAACAGATGGATAAATTCCTGGAAATATGCAACTCTCCTAATTAAATCAGAAAGAAACAGAAACTGAACAGACCAATAGTAAGTAGTGAAATCGAAATAGTAATTAAAAAATTACCAATAAAAACAGATTCCAGGACCAGATGAATTCACAGTTAAATTGTATCAGACATTCAAAAAAGAACTGGTATCAATCCTACTGAAACTACTCCAAAAAAAGAAAGAGGGAGTCCTCCCTAGATCATTCTATGAAGCCAATATCACCCAAATACCAAAACCAGGAAAGGCCATAACAAAAAAAGAAAACTACAGACCAGTATCCCTGATGAACATAGATGCAAAAATCCTCAACAAAATACTAGCTAACTGAATCCCAACAGCATATCAAAAAGATAATACATCATGAGCAAGTTGGTTTCATACCAGGGATACAGGGATGGTTTAATATACACAAGTCAATAAATGTGATACATCACATAAACAGAATTAAAACTAAAAATCATATGATCATCTCAATAGAAGCAACAAAAGCATTTGAAAAAATCCTGGATCCCTTCATAACAAAAACCTTCTGCAAAATTGGCAAAGAAGGGACAGACCTCAAGGTAATAAAAGCCATTTATGACAAACCCACAGCCAATATACTAAATGGGAACAAACTGAAATTATTCCCAATGAGAACTGAAACAAGACAAGGATGGTCACTTTCACCACTTCTACTCAACAGGATACTGGAAGTCCTAGCCAAAGAAGTCCGACAAAGAAAGAAATAAAGGGAACCCAAACTGGAAAAGAGGAAGTCAAACCATTGCTATTCACCAATGATATCTGTTCACCAATCATATCTGATAATATACCTAGAAAATCCTAACAACTCACCCAAAAAGCTCCTAGACCTGGTAAAATAATTCAGTAAAGTCTCAGGTTACAAAATCAATGTACAGAAATCAGTAGGATTGCTATATATTAATGACCAAGCTGAGAATCAAATCAATAATTCAATTCCTTTTACAACAGCTGCAAAACGGAAACAAAAGATAAAGAAACAAATAAAACCTCAGGAATATACTTAACCAAGGAGGTGGAAGATTTCTGTAGAAATACTATAAAACACTGCTGAAACAAATTATAGACAACACAAACAAAGGAACACATATCCCATGCTCACGGATGGGTACAATCAATATTTTAAAAATGACCATACTGCCAAAAGCGATCTATGGATTCAATACAATTCACATCAAAATACCATCAACATAATTCATAGAACTAGAAGAAAACAATGCTGAAATTCATATGGAACCAAAAAAGAGCCCACATAGCTGAAGTAGTACTAATCAAAAAGTACAACTCTGAAGGTATCACATTACCTAACTTCAAACTATACTAAAGCTACAGTTACCAAAACATTGTACCGGTATAAAAGTAGCCACATAGACCAATGTAACATAGTAGAAAACCAAGAAATAAATCCAAATACTTATAGCCAATTGATTTTAGACAAAGCAAACAAAAACATAAGAGTTGGAAAAGCACACGCCTCCTATTCAACAAATTATGCTGGAATAACTGGCAAACCACTTGTAGAAGAATGAAACTGGATCCTCATCTCTCACCTTATATAAAAATCTACTCAAGATGGATCAAAGACTTAAATTGAAGACCTGAAACCATAAAATTTCTAGAAGATAACATCAGAAAAACTCTTCTAGACATTGGCTTAGGCAAAGAGTAGTTCATGACCAAGAACCCAAAAGCAAATGCAACAAAAACAAAAATAAATAGATGGGAATTAATTATACTAAAAAGTTTCTACACAGCAAACGAAATAATTAGCAGAGGAAACACAACAGACAGAGTGGGAGAAAATACTCACAAACTATGCATCTGACAAAGGACTAATATCCAGAATCTACAAAGAACTCAAACAAATCAGCAAGAAAAAAAAATTGCATCAAAGGGTAGGC
Source organism: Plecturocebus donacophilus (assembly GCA_004027715.1). Taxonomy (NCBI): domain Eukaryota; kingdom Metazoa; phylum Chordata; class Mammalia; order Primates; family Pitheciidae; genus Plecturocebus; species Plecturocebus donacophilus. The sequence goes on from PVKP010021699.1 coordinate 25,803, forward strand.
AAAGGTCATGAACAGATACTTCTCAAATAGACAAATATCCAACAAACATATGAAAAAATGCTTAACATCACTAATTATCAGGGAAATGGAAATTAAAACCACAGTGTAATCCCACCTTACTCCTGCAGGAATGGCCATAATGAAAAATTTAAAAAAACAATACTTGTTGGTGTGGATGTGGTAAAAAGGGAACACATTTACACTGCAGGTAAGAATGTAAGCTAGCACAACCACTATGGAAAACAGTATGGAGATTCCTTAAAGAACTAAAAGTAGAACTACCATTCGATCCAGCAATCCCATTACTGGGTATTTACCCAAAGGAAAGAAGTTATTATATAAAAAAGTCACTTGCACATCCATGTTTACAGCAGCACAATTTGCAATTGTGAAAATATGTAACCAACCTAAATGTCCATAAACCAATAAGTGGACCAAGAAAATGTGGTAATATATACAACATGGAATACTATTCAGCCATAAAAAGGAACAAAATAATGGCATTTGCAGCAACCCAGCTGAAGCTGGAGAACATTATTCTAAGTGAAGTAACTCAGGTATTGAAAAACCAATTATCATATGTTCTCACTAATAAGTGGGTGCTAAGCTATGAGGATACAAAGGCATAAGAATAATATAATACACTTTGGGAACTTGAGGAGAACAGTGGGAGGGGGTAAGGGACAAAATACTGCACACTGGAGACAGTGTACACTGCTCAGGTGACAGGTGCACCAATCTCAGAATCACCACTAAAGAACTCATCCATGTAACCTAAAACCACCTGTTCTGCAAAACTATTAAAATTTTGTTTAAATGTGCAAAATATCTGAACAGATATTTCATCAAAGATACACAGATGGCAAATAAGCATATGTAAAGATGCTTAACATCATGTCACTGGAGAATTACAAATTAAACCAAAAATGAGATATCACTACATACTTACTAGCAGGGTGAAAATCCAAAACATTGATAATGGTAAATGCTGGGGAGAACATGCAGCAATGGGAAGTCTCATTCACTGCTGGTAGGAATGCAAAATGGTACAGCCACTTAGAAGAGTAGTCTGACAGCACTATTAACAACAGCAAAGATATGGAATCAACCTAAATGCCCACCAATGACAGACTGGATAAAAAAAATTGGTACATATACACCAGGGAATAGTATGCAGCCATAAAAAGGAATGAGATCATGTCTTTTGCACAAACATGGATGAAGCTGTAGGCTGTTATCCTTAGCAAATAAGCGCAAGAACAGAAAACCAAATACCACATTTTTACTTATAAGTGGGAGCTAAATGATGAGAACCTACAAACACAAAGGAAACCACAGACACTGGGGTCTTCTTTCTTCTGGGAGAAAGGAGAGGAGCAGAAAAGATAACTATTTGGTAATGAGCTTAATACCTGGGTGATGAAATAATATGTACAAGAAATGCCTGTGATAGAAGTTTACCAGTGTAACAAACCTTCACATGTACACCTGAACCTAAAATAGAAGTTTGAAAAATAATTAATTAAATAAATAAAAATAAAAGATTCATTCATCATGATCAGTGGAGTTTATCCCAGGGATGCAAGGATGGTTCAACATATGCAAATTAATAGACATGATACACCACATTAACAGAATGAAAGATGAAAACAACACAATCATTTCAATGAATACACAAAAAGCATTTGGCAAAATTCAACACCCTTTTGTGATAAAAACTCTCAACAAATTAATTATACAAGGTATGTACCTCAACATAATAAAGGGCTATATGATAAGGCCACAGTAATATCATAACAAAGGTGAAAAGCTAAAAGCTTTTCCTCTAAGATCTGGAACCAGACAAAGTTGCTCACTCTTGCCACCTCTATTCAACACAACACTGGAAGTCCTAGTCAAAGCAATTATGCAAGTGAAAGAAATGAAAGGCATTCAAATTGGAAAAAAAGATATAAAATTGTCTCTTTTCCCACATTACATGATATTATACATAGAAGATTTTAAATATGCCACCAAAACCCTGTTAGAACTAATAAATAAAGGGAACTGCAGCACACAAAGTCAACATACTAAAAGCAGGTGCATTTCTATGCACTATCGAAGATGATCTACCCCAAAAGAAAAGAAAGCAAATCCATTTAAAATAGCATCAGAAAGAATAAAACAGAAATAAACTTAATCCAAGAGGTGAAAGAACTGTATACTGAAAACTATCCAACAGTGATGAACAAAATTGAAGATACGAATGAATGCAAGATATCCTATGTTCATGAATTGGAATAATTAATGTTAAAATATCCATACTACCCAAAGCAATCCACAGATTCAATTCTAATGGCATTTTTCACAGACATAGGAAAATAAACAATTGCAAAATTTGTATGGAATCACAAAATACTCTGAATAGCCAAAGTAGTTGTATAATTAAAACAAATGAAATCAGCAATTACAAAGATATCTACACTCCCACATTCATCGCAGGATTATTCACAACAGTCAAAATATGAAAACAACCTAAGTGTCTGCCAACAGATGAAGGGATAAAGAAATTGTGGAACACACACACACACACACAAAACACACACACACACACACACATACAAAATGGGTTATTATTCAACCATAAAAAAAGAAAGAAAACCTGTCATTTGCAACAATATGGATAAACCTCAAGGGCATTATGCTAAGTAAAGTAAGTCAGACAGAGAAAGACAAACTCTGCATGACTTTATTTGTACTGGAATCTTAGGAAGTTGAACTCAATGAACTAGAGAGTAGAATGGTGGTTACAGGGTCCAAGGTTAGGGAAAGGGGAGAGGTTGGGACGTTGGCCAAAGGGCATAAAGCTTCAATGATAAGATAGGTAAGTTCAAGGGATATAATTTACAGCATGGTGAAGTGATACATATAAACTAATTTGATTCTGGTAATCATTCCACAACATAAATGTATATCAAATCATCACATTGCACATCTTAAAATAAAACAATTTTACTTATCAATTATACCTCAATAAAGTTGGGGAAAAAGAAAAAAAACCATAATCCCAGAAGGTCATATAACTACCTATTCTGTGGGCACAATCTTGAATTTATCATTACCTAGAACTTTTTAATAGCTAAAATTATAAATTCTGCAAGTTTTTATCTGAGTACAACCTCCTATCATTACAGTTTCGATTTCCTTACTGATCTACTCCAGTTCTTACAGGTAGAGTTACCTACCTTAGACGACTTTTAGTGAAAATTAAATGAAATAATGTGTACCAACAGCTTAGCATAGTACCTGATACACAGTAAGTCCTCAATAAATCATAGGCAAATTTTGATTTTAATTATTCTATTATAAACAAATTATCTGCCAATACCCAAATTGTCCTCAAACTCACTCTCAACCTCTGTCATTAATGAAATTTGGCTTTTATTTGGCACTACTATTATACATTCCTCCAAATCCTTTTAAATGAAGGCCAGACCCTCAGGAATTCCTCGATTCCAGAAGACAGGAGAAATCAGTACAGTTCTGGCTTCTCAAGCAGCACGATCTCCACAAATCTTAGCCATTTCTAATACAGTTACCCTACCTTGCAATGATCAGAAACTATTTCACCTCCAAGATCCTAAATGCTTGAAATTTCCCTGATTAAAATAGAATGTTCTTTCAACTCTCCCACTTTTTTTGAACTAGATCTTCTTTGTCACTATGGCCATAAATCTTCTAGTATCCTGGTCCATCACTTCAATCTTCTTCATTTGTCTCCTTTTCCAGAGTGGAAGACTATTTGGATAAATTCCCCAGATCTTCTATCAATCATTCTCACCTTGACAACACTCAGCTCTTGAGCACTCCAACTGTCTTCTCTCTCTGTCCTATGCTGTGAGCACTGCTGGAGAAAGTCACTACTAGAGCCAACATTAACCAGGGCCTCACTTCTCAGCAATTAATATTTTATTCAATGTCTACTGATACTTTACTGAATTTCCTACAGCACCTTTTCCAAGCCTATCCCATTCTTAATCTCCTAAAGCCACATTTTCGTCTCTCAGCAGATGACCTTATACCCAGAAGATACAAACATCCAGTGTGAGCTCGCTCCTCTACCTCCTCTGTTCTTCGAAATCTCTCTGTATCATCACCTTCTATGTTGAACAACTCTGGCCTTTGAAGCAAAGTGTCTCCTCTTTGCCAAGGTTAATTCCTCCACTTGTTCTCTTGATTTTACCACTTTCTTACGAAATATGGTTATGAGTCCAGGTTCAGAACTCAAACCATGTGATTTCAGATCCAGCACTACCACTTTACTCCTGTGTGACCTTGGAGTTACTTGACCTTTTTAAGTTTCTGTTTCCCTACCTGTAAAAAGGTGATTAATAACAGTTCCTGTTCATAGGGCCAATGTGAAACAAATGAGAGAATCCACATAAACTGCTTAGCAACATTCCTAGTACGTAGTCAATATTCAATAACATAATAGCTGTAAATACTATTACCTTTCCTTCTATATACCTCCTGGTACATTTTCCCTTGACTCCAAAGTAGCTCAAGTTTCCTATCTCCTGTTTTTTGTTTTTCTTGTTTCTTTTTTTTTTTTTAATAAAAAGATACCTTTTCTGGAATTTGCTACCCTCATTCCAAGATTTCTTTCCTTCCTTTCACCACCAAACTTCTCTGAAGAGTAATGTGTAACTCCTTTCCAGAGGAAGCAAGGAGGAGTGGAAAGATTCTGGAGACAAATATACCTGTTTGAACCTAGTTCTTCCACTTAGCAGCTGTATGATTTGGAGCAAGCAGTTTTTCTAAGCCTTCGTTTGTTCATCTGCAAAATGGATATATTACCCATTTCTTAGGGTCATCAAGAGGATTAAACTAAAATAATATATGTAAACCATCTGGCCAAAGTAGGTGCTAAATGAATGCTGGTTCTCCATTCCTTATTCTTCTCTTAACCCCTTACAATCTCAGCTGTCCCTCTACCACTCTATTTATATCTTTTTAGCTCACTTCAGCTCTTATTAGCATGGTTTTGAATAATCTGACTTCTCTAAACCTTAATTTTCATCTGTAAAATGGTAATAGTACACACCACATAAAGTTGTCTTAAGAATAAGTGAATTAACACATGTAATGTGTTTTAGATAGTGTCTTGCCTGGAGTAAGCACCTAATAAATGATAGCTGCAGTAACTTATTAATGGTGAAATCAAAGGACTGTTCAACTCTCTTCTTAAGCTTCAATGACAACACACTATCCTGGTTTCCTTTTTGCCACTGACCATTCCTTCTGTTTCTCCATGAAGCCTTTCTTTACTCTCTTCAAACCAAGTGTGAGCTATCTCTCCTTTTCACCCTCAGAGCACTTTGTACTTGTCTTGAGGTAAGAAACTTCCCTTACTCTGAAACACAGTTATTTGTGTTATATGTGTTATATCTCCAGCACTTAATTTCTTTTGTCCTCATTGCCAGGTACTTTATTCACATAGAACATGTTGACTACCTAATATACATCAGAGCTGTGCTAGGTACTAAGGTGCTAGGTACTAAGGATACAAAGGTTAATGTAATTACTGTCTTCAAGGAACTTATAGTGTAGGTAGCTAGAAAAGACAAGTAAGTAGTCCATTATCTGCAGTGAATAAATGCTTGGTTGAGATTGTGCCCAGAGTTCTCTGGGAGAACAAACAAGAGTTATTTAAAATAGAACATGGAGATCGAGGACACTCTTAGACAAGGCATTTTTGTGTTTTTCATATGGGGAGGCTGTACACAAATACCTGTTGAATGAATGAATGAATTATAAATACAACTAGATAAAGATGGGAAAAGGCACTTTAGGCCCAGAAAAAAGCACGTAAAAAAGCATCGAGGGGTCAAGCAAGTAGCTCAGTATTGACAGGAGGAGGGTTGCTGAGAGACAAGAGATGAAGCTGGAAAGTCAAGGCAAAATCAAGTGTTCTAGATGTAAGAATATGACCTGACCCTACAAAGGAGATGATGGCATGCCCATAAAGGTTTTTAAATAGGGGAGGGGCAAAATCAGATCTGAATTTTGGTACTGTGGCAACACAGAGGAAAATGGATTACATGAGAGCCAGGCTTGAGGTAGCCAGTTCAGGTAGGAGGTTGTTGAAAGAACTCAGATGAAGTATGAGAATCAGAACTGCAAAAATGAAGTGAGAATGGTGAATCAAGACGGACACTGGCGATTAAGCTTCAGTTGAACTTCATTGTTCATATTGTATCTCCTGCAAGCCTAACAGAATATTTTACACTTAAAACCTGCTACGTAAATATCTGTAAACTACCGTTATTTTAAACTACTTAGGGAACTGCAGCAAGCAGCCAGCTGAGTCACTCACTGTACACGGATTCCCAAGTAAAGGCATCTTTTCCCAGCGTTAAAACTCGAAAGAAAACAGGTTATTCGAGCACAGAGTAACAAAACTACGTGTAAACCAGCGCACTGCTAAGAGACTACAGGACGTCTCTATCCTGGTCTGTCTCACACCAAATAATGTTTCAACAAAGTCCTTCCATAAGGTCATGAGACCTTACCCTGTGCGCCGAGACAAATCCCAAGGATATATATTTTTTCTGATTGTTGCAGCTCAAGACCGAAACTTCTACAGCGGCTCGTCGCCTGGCCAGCCATTTTCACTCAGCCGTTTCCCAGTTTTGTACTGTGCCACTGTGTAAATCAACAACTGCAGGGGATTTAGGGAGCAGTGTCCAAGGCTGATAAAACCCTAATGGGAAGAGGCAGGTGTCTTGAGGCTTCAAATGATAATGATTACAATTATCTCACAACCTACCTCCACCCCGCCCCTTCCTCCGGGGCTCCTTCAGAAGTTAGTAGGATCCCTTTTACTGTCACCGGGATGCTATCGGCAGCTACAGAAATTAAGCAAATTCGTTTCCGCTTACCCTGATCGCCGCCATGTCTACGACCCTTCCGGCCAAGGTTTTCAAACGGAGAGCGGAGAGGGACAAATCGGTTCAATTAGGCTCTGCTTATGATAGCCCCGCCCCGTTACGCCCTTTGCCTGCCAGTTACCGCCTTTTCTCCGCCCCTCTCCGGCTGCCTTGGCAGCCTCTGCAGTCTTAGTCAGCTGTCTTCCAGAGAAGCTACACCCTTGTGGTTGACCCTCCCGGTCCCAGATAAAGACTTTCAGAATATTATCCATAGTCCAGTTGAGAGTTATTTTCCTGGGAGCAGAACTTTTAATTATTTTGTTTCAGGCATATGTGATATGTCTAGATAAGGACTTAATATCAAAGTCTAGCTGCTTTAATAATTATGTAGTCAGAAAAAGAACTTATCACCTCTGCGAAACATGGGTAAGTTAATTCATTCTAAAACTATGTCACGGAGAGCTTACTCTATGCTGGGCAGTTGCTCGGGGTATAGACAAAACATAGTGGCTTCCTTATAGAGCTTATGATTACAGGAGTAAAAGAGACATATGCTATGAATGAAAATATAACAGTATGGGAATGAAGTGGGAGTTTACTGGTTTATATCAATGAGAGAAAAACTCTCTGATAAGCTCGTTTGAGAAAAGTCCTGCAGGAATTTAGAGGAGAGGGTTCCAAGCAGAAGGAATAGCAATGAAAAAGTCCAGTGAGACTGGAGCAATAATTTCAGAGGTAGCGAAGTAACACAATGTAGGGGCTTTCATGCCACCAAGATAAATTTGGATTTTATTCTGAATAAGATGGGAAATCATTGGAGGGATTTGAGCAAAGGTATGACGTGATCTAATTTACATTTTTAAAGGATGATTTTGGTGCTATCAGGAGAATTGCAACATTCACAACTGGAGCAAGGTCTTCCGTAGGCCTCCATGAAGGATTCTGAGGAAAGAAGATGCTCATAATATGCCCATTAACAGTCCAAATATTAATTCATGTATTCATTCATTCAGTCAACAAATATTTATTAAGTGCAAACTATATACTAGGAATTAGTTGATACCTATCACATTTGATACCCAAAACAGATCCTTTTTTTTAACAGAACTATCCTGCAAATGACAAAATTATTTTAAGAAATAATGATGAAATGAAACTAATACTGGCTACAAAAGGAACATTGAATGACTATTTTCTTTTATTGAACTTAATATAAACATATACATACATATATATGCCAATATAATAATAAAATACAAAATAAATAGTACAGAACCAAAAAGGAAAAAATGGATCAAGGTGTTTTAATTGCGTTAATGCATTTTTCAAAGGAAAAAACTTATATCTACACGGTGGTCTACCACAGGAATGAATAGTAATATTACATGTTTCTGTTTTTGAGCCTTAACTTCTGTGTATTTGTCAATAACTTCATCAAAATCCAACATTTCTGAATCTTATATAAATGGTATACCTAGATTTGTCAAGCTAACTTTGTTCATAACTGATTGATGCACACTTTTTATTGATTTTAACATCAGTCAGGTTTGTTTCACAATAATCAACAGACAAATAGAAAAAGTCTTAAAATTGTGAATAAGCTTAGAATAAATTTATAACAATCTTATTTCCCCCAAATTTCAGGAATTTCACTAACAGCCATGTTTTATTGTTGTTGCTTCTTTTCCAACTTTTACTTTTATTTTGGGTTCAGGTATGTGTGCAGGTTTGTTATATAGGAAAATTGCATGTCAAGTGGGGTTGACTTACAGATTATTTTCTCATGCAGGTAATAAGCATAATAATTGATAGTTTTTCAATCCTCACATTCCCTCCACCCTCCACCCCCAGGTAGGCCCCAGTGTCTATTGTTTCCATCTTGGTGTCTATGCATACTCATAATTTAGTTCCCACTTATAAGTCAGAACCAGCAGCATTTGGTTTTCTGTTTCTGCATTAGTTCACTAACGGTAATGACCTCCAGCTCTACCCATGATGCTGCCAAGGATATGATCTCATTCTCTTTTATGACTGCATAGTATTTCATGGTGTATATGTATTACATTTTCTTTATCCAGTCTACTGTTGATGGATATTTAGGTTGAGTCAATGTCTTTGCTAGTGAGAATAGTACTTGATGAACAGACCCATGCATGTGTCTATATAGTAGAATGCCTTATGTTCCTTTGGGTATATACCCATTAATGGACTCCCTGTTCAATAAATGGTGCTGGGAAAACTGGCAAGCCATAGGCTGAACCTCTTCCTTACACCACAATAAGAATTAACTAAAGATGGATTAAAGACTTAAATGTAAAACCCAAAACTATAAAAGCCCTGGAAGATAACCTAGGCAATGCCATTCTGGACATAGGAGCTAGCAAAGATTTCATGGCAGAGACACCAAAAGCATTGCCACAAAATCAAAAACTGATAAACGGGATCTAATTAAACTAAAGAGCTTCTGTACGACAAAAGAAACTATCAGCAGAGTAAACAGACAGCCTACAGAATTGGAGAAAATAATATTCAGCTTCTGTAAATTACTTAAACAAATTTACAAGAAAAACAACCCCATTAAAAAGTGGACAAAGGACATGACAGATACTCCTCAAAAGAAGACATACATGCAGCCAACGAGCATATTAAAAAAAGCTCAATATCAGTGATCATTAGAGAAATGTAAATCAAAACCATGATGAGATACCATCTCAAACTAGTAAGAATGGCTATTATTAAAAGTCAAAAAATAACAGATTCAGGTGAGCTACCAAAGAAAAGGGAACACTAATACACTGTTGGTGGGATTGTAAATTAGTTCAACCATTATGGAACACAGTGTGGCAATTCCTCAATGAGCTAGAAACAGAACTACCAATCGACCCAGCAATACCATTACTGAGTAAATACACAAAAGAATATAAACTGTTCTATCTTGAAGACACATGCATGCATATGTTTATTGTAGCACTGTTCCTAATAGCAAAGACATGGAATCAACCTAAGTGCCCAATCATGAGTTACACTGGGTAAAGAATATGTGGTATATGTACACCATGAAATACTACACACCCAAAAAAAGAATGATATGGTGTCCCTTAAAGCAAGATGGATGGAGCTGGAGGCCTTTATTCTTAACAAACTAATGCATGAACAGAAAACCAAATATCACATGTTCACACTTATAAGTGGGAGCTAAATGATGAAAACACGTGAACACAAAGGAACAACCGACACTGGGACCCACTTGAGGGTGGAGGGTGGGAGGAGGGAGAGTGTCAGAAAAAATAACTATTGGGTGCTAGGCTTAGTACCTGGTGATGAAATAATCTGTACGACAAACCCCTTAACATGACTTTACCTATATAACAAACCTTCACATGTACCCCAAAACCTAAAATCAAGTTTTAAAAAAATAAGTAAATAAATAAATAAAAGCAAGATTAACTTTTTCAATCCAGAAATAGAAAAAAAAATCATAATTCCTTTACACCCATCTTTTTCGATATGAACAATCAAGAATAAATCAGTGGAATGCATTTAATACTTTCATGCCCTTATCCACAAATATAGAATCTTATGATTGATATTTTTTTATCAACTAAATGCTTTGACTTTATGTAAGAATGATCTATAGGACACAGGGAACTGTTGTGTATGAGAATAAAAAGAAATATAATTCTCAGAATATGTCTATGTGATGTCACAATTAGTGGCAGAAATATTTAAAAAGTCAGAAAAAAATATGTATGTTGAGCTTGAAGCAGTGAACAACACAGACACAATCCCCGGTCCCAGGGAGCTTAAGTATATTTTGATTAAGACAGTAAATAAATTAACAAGATTATTTTAAATTCTGATAAATGCTATAGAGAGTGACTATAGTATTTAGTCTCTGGTTTGGGGTGAAAGTTACTTTAGATTGGGAATACTTCTTGAAGGAGCAGATGTGTCAGCTGAGTCTTGAATAAAAAGTGGGCCTACTCCTGTTAATATCTGAGCACTCCAAGCAGAATGAACAACTAATACAAAGACCGGGAGGTGGGAATAAACTTACTGGAGCACCATGAGTAAGGCAGAAAGTGATAGTAGAGTCTGGTAGGAACCAGATCCATATAAAGAATTTGGATTTTCTTTTAAGTTATTTATTCTTAAATATTCCTTGATTTATTATTGTAAATTTATCAATTGCTACTAACTGGGCACAAACGGCAGCTTTGTATAATGGAGAGCATTAGCATCAAAATAAGATCTTGGCCTCTAAAGGCAGAATCTTAAAGGAGTTGAGCTAAACCAGATGTTCCAAAAGTTAGTGTACTTGGGAATCACCTGGATAGTTTGATAAAATGAGAGAATTTCTGGATCCTGCCTTGGATATTAGTATTTATTTGTTCTGATGTACGGGCATGTCTGAAGAGTACCCCAGTTGTTTCTAATATGGATACTCCTTGGGCCACATTTTGAGAAACAAATCAAGTCCACTCATATGTACTATATAACTTACAATGGTATTTTATTTCTAGCTCTGACATCCTAGGATCATGTAAAGGCTCTTATTTAATGGTATTTGGTGATCCTGGGCAACAATAGTATTCTTGTGGACACATGAAATCCTCCTCTCCAGGGACTTTTATTTCCACTTCACCTCAGCCATCCACAACAATGGCCATAGTTTTAACTCTGTTATCACTAAGAAAACTACGTTATCTCTGAAATTTTAAATTCAAACATTAGTTTTTCTGACTTCAACTATTTTTCCTTGAGCTCTTTGATCCACACATTTTATTGGATTCCTCGAGCTCTCTAGACCTTAATGTCTGTATTAGCTATCTTTGGCTATACAACACTTTACCCCAAATTTAGCAATATAAAAAACAAACATGTATTGTCTCACAGTTTCTGTTAGCCAAGAGTTTTGAAGTAGTTTAGCTGGATGATTCTAGTAATCTCTCACGAGGTTGTAGTCAAGATATCAGCCAGAGCTGGAGTTATCAGAAGGCTTGACTGGGGCTTAAGGATCCACTTCCAAAATGGCTCACTCACTTTGGTGGTTGTTGACAGGAGCCTTCAGATATGCCATGTGAATCGCTCCATAAGGTTGTCTGAGTGACCTCATAGAGCTCATAGAGCTATTAGGCTCTAGCTTTAAATGGAGCAATACCAAAGACTTTAAATACATATTTTAAAGCTACCATCACATCTCCTTTTTCACTATCTGTTAGTCCCTTCTGGTCTCATTTTCATTTCTAACCAGCCTAGACCTTGTGGTACATCTCTTCAACCACTGTTTTGCCAATAAACTCATCTACCCTGTCTCACTGGGAAAGTTTCATTTTACTCTTTGAAAAAAACCCTACGTTTTGGATAAATATACCTGACCTTAGGCAGCTCATTCTTCTCTTCTCTATCATGGGTGTTATTTTATTATTTTTTATTTATATAAATTTAGGGGGTACAAGTGCAGTTTTTATACGTGGATATATTGTGTAGTGGTGAAGTCTGAGCTTTTGGTATAATAGTATACATTGTGTCCATTAAGTAATCTATCATCCTTCACATCCCTCACACCTCCCACACTTCTGAGTGTCCAATATTCATTGTCCCACTCTATGTCCTTGTGTACACATTATTTAGCTCCCACTTATACGTGAGATCATGTGATATTTGACTTTCTGTTTCTAAGTTATTTCATTTGAGGTAATGGCCTCCAGTTCCATCCATGTTATTGCAAAAGACATGATTTTTTTTAATGGCTCATTATTATAATTAGTATCTGCCCACCTCAGCCTCCCAAAATGCTGGGATCACAAGTGTGAGCCACTTCACTTGGCCTCAACTTTGTTTATCTTTTGAAATAATCAACTTTTTGTTTAATTGATTCTTTGTATATTTTTGGCCTCAATTTCATTTAGGTCTGCTGAAAATTTTGTTATTTCTTTTCTTTTACTAGCTTTATGTTTGGATCTTGTTTTTCTAGTTCCTTGAGGTGTGACATTAGGTTGTTAATTTGTGTTCTGAGTTTTTTTTTTTTTTTTTTAGAAAAAGAG
>PVKP010021700.1:0-38776 GCA_004027715.1 Plecturocebus donacophilus
TACCCAGGCTGTCATTATCCTGGGTGCAAAAGGGGAAATGCGGTTCTCACCTCTCCTTGGTTGTATCTCTGCATGTCAGGCCACAGCAGTGACCTCCAGGGAACAATTTACCTGTGGAGTAACTTGCTACTGAGTGCTCAGGAGGCCCACATTCCTGCCTCACTCCTCTGCTATACTTTGGCCAAAATACCCTTGCCCATTGTCTTCCATGGAATTCTAGATTCCGCCACGTGCTTTTGAGTAAACCACTATTTCCATCTTAAATGTCTTTCCTCCTCTTTTCCACCAGGCACACTCTTCCTTCAGAATCTTATTTGACCAGTAATTCCTCTATGAAGACTCTCAGCATTCTTTCTCCTGATCACATCTCCCAGATGAAGGAGTTGCCCCTCACGGCATCTCCCAGCCTAGATGCGTTTGGTCCATACTCCCAAACCCTAACGCTTTCTCCAGCACAAAACTGCACCACTTCCTACTTTGGTCGATGGCAGCATCACACGTGATGCAGTCACCATGATGATCTGTGACAGGCACCAGGCCACAGGCCCACCATGTGTAGGGCTCCCTGTTAAGGACTCATTTTAGAAAGTGGGAACTGAAAACAATGTAACTCCTAGCCCCTGTCTAAGCTCTACTGAGCAACCTTCCCTGTTCCTCTGTTAAACCATGCTAAAGAAAAAAGAAAAAACAACAGGCAGAAATCACTCACCAACTTGCTCCAGGAAATGCTGACTCCTGGGAGGTAGGACTGTCAGCCTGCTGAAATAGGTTACTTAGCTCTGTCATCCAGGGTAACTGCAGGCCTTCCTCTTGCCATCAGTTCAAAGCCAGTCTGTCCTTCACTGTCTGATCACAGTCAGCCCCAGCTTGGGTCCTCCCCCATTTTCCTCCTTCTGTTCAAACTTAGTCAAAAGACTGCTCTCTCTTATTGCAACTGTATTTAATGAATTAGCTTTACCTGATCAATAGGTTTTTCTAGAAGTGTCCTAAGAGGATAACACGGAAAAAGTGTTAAGAATCCTGTCCACTGTCAAATAGCCATTAAGGGGCAAAGCTGAGCCCTGTGAAGCCCATGTCTGTCTGATGTAATGGCAATAATCTTCCTTTTAAATGAACATGAGTGTCCCTTTGTGTGTTTAACAGCACATGTATGTGCTCCACTGACCCGCATGGCCCTGGAAGACCACAGCAGCATCCCCAGAACAAAACCTCACTGCAGAGTGTTCTTCCTCAGTATGTGCAGGTGAGAGTGGCGTAAAAATCAGCTTAAGAGTCCTGGGACTTCTGCCCCTTGTCAAATGATCAAAAATGCCTCTAACCTATTAGTAGTTAGCCAATAACCCAACTAGTATCTTGAGGATCTCGGAGGTACAGCATCCATCCAGTCCCTGCTTTTTGGGAGGTCACTGAGAGTCCAAAGAGGAAAACCGATGAAAATGAAAAGTTCCGTGAGAGCACCAGGCAACGTATGGTAGTAATTAAACATGTAGATTCAGCAGACACCCGGTCTTGCCATTATTTACCAGGTGACTTCGAGTGCCTTTCTGTGACCTTTCTGAGACCGCGTTCTCGCCTGCAGTACAGAGGTAATGACAGTGCATATCTCACAGAGTTGCTGTGGAAATAAAATTTGGGAACTGATGTGATGTTCCCAGTACCACACATGACAGAGGGTAGAGGTATGTGACCACATATAATAAACAGAAGGTTTATGTAAGAACTGTCAGGCAGGAAAACTGCTAAAAGTTGCCACCCAAGTGAGCCTTTGAGTGCTTGCTGTTCCGTGAGCATACATCTGTTAATGAAGAACACAGCCACGCTGTTGATGGTGTGGATGGTAACAGCTCCTTTTGTGGAGGGTGGAGCTGGCCACATGGGAAGCCCTGATGGTGGGCCAGACATGTAAGAGTGGGCAGAGGAGATGGGGAGGGAGAGTCATAGGAGTCCTCTGGGCAGTCCAGAGAGTGGGTAAGGAAGGCAGGAAGAATGGAATAGAAGGCCACTATAATAGAATAGTGGCAGGAGTCTCCCCATAGCCACAGTTGCTTCATTAAGTTCTGCCAAAGTCAGGGGTGCTCTATGACAGTGGAGGGGCTCTCACAGAAGCCTGTCCATAGCAGCCTCTTCCCCCTTAGGCCGTCCTCCCTGATGTCATGCTTGGCCTAAGTCAAGGACCTTCTGCAAACTTAGGCCCTTTCATTCTTCTCACACCAAGCCATTTTGTTTCCCAGGGTTTTGAGCAAACATTTAACAGCTCCATTCTTTGTTCATTGTTCTTCAAAGAAGAGAAATAAACCCCACCTGCTCTGTGGACCTGCCAAGCCTGGCTGCATTCAGTCAAAACAGGGTATGGCTGTTTCCAGGACTGGGTGCTGCGATGCACAGTGAATTAGGCCATGTGGGCCTTTGCTCATGGGCTAAGAGGTTATTAGATGGAGGCCTCTTAAAATGCACAAGATAGAGCCATCATCCTCTGAGGGGTGGTGTTTTGTGTTAGAAACAGGCCTCCTGACATTTGTAGGGTTCAGGGCAAGAACACAAATGGAGGTCCAGGAACCATATGTCCAAAGAGTTTAAAATGCTAAATCAAGTTAATAAATTGCTGAGCAATCTATGTTCTACCTTTCTTCTTTAATGAGTATCCCTTCATAACAGCCTAGAAGATGAGATTCAAATTAAAACTCTTGGACTCCTCAGAGTTCTGAGCCAGAAGAGAGCAGCAGGGCGAGCACCAGCTGTGGGTTCCATCTGCCCTGAGCTCAACTTGACTGGTCCTCTCCCCACGCCAGCACTGTCCTGCACCATGGGGCTGGGCTCATGCAGGGCAGACACTTGTATCTACCTGTCCAAGCTTTACCAACACCCTGTGCATCACTCAACTCCTGTCCCCATCAGGGATCTGATGCACACTTGCACACTTTGGTGTCACAGGCAACCTTCAGAAGGACAGGCCCAAGCAGGAGGCTCATCTAGGTCAGAAAGGGAGTCTCTATCTAGAAGGAAGGATGTCCTTGTTCCAAGCAGGCCAATTTCTTGGGCCAACAGGCTCCTTGTACCATAGGAACGGCACAACTGGAACAAGGTCAGTATGAGACACTCTCCCAAAGGAGGCTCACTGTTGCTCTTCACTTGGGGTGGCAGAAAAATATTACAGAAAATATTTAGGGAAAGTTACAAATTATAGTCTCAAACCTTTTGGAAGGCCAAAAGGTTTGATTGGGTCAGGCCAAAGGCGGACAGCCTGTCCATTATGTTAAGTTAGTGAGAGAGAGAGATGATCAAAGGCCTTACCCCACACCCATTTCTCTCCACTGTAAGTGTTTACTCATGTTAACTTTGTGCTAAATGGCTTTCTCAGGGGGATATCAAAGGGGAATTATCTCTGTTAATAGCATTTACTCTGGGCCCCAGAACCTAAAGCTTTTATCTTTGTAAAACCACTCTTTTAACCGTGTTAATTATCCACAACCGTGTTAACTTAGAACCTCTGTTGTAAAATCTTAAGGGAATAAATGTGTAATGGACAGAGGGTCTGGGTCAATTGGCTGCATTTCACCCCTTGAAAGCAGCCAACGGCCATCCCTAGTCCACTTGAAACACCGTAATGGTGTGAGGGTGCATTCATTCATCTGTCATTCAGTCAGGTGCTGCAGGTAGATTTCAACAGATGGAGACCGACACACAGGTCTATAGGCAAGACTTAGAAAAATTATGATTTTAAGCAGACAAAAGCATAAACTACAGCAAAGACACCTCACTGAACACATGGTGTCAGGAAATCTGGATAGCTACATGCAGGAGAATAAAACTGCATCCCGACCTCTCACCGTCTACAACCTCAAGTTGAGATAGCCTAAAAACTGAAATACAAGACATGACATCATAAAAGTCCTAGAAGGAAAACTCTTCTAGACATTGGGCTACACAGAGAATTTATGACTAGTGCCCAAAAAGCAAATGCAACAACAACAAAAATAAATAAGACAAGCTAAAAAGCTTCACACAGCAAAAGAAATAATCCACAGAGTAATAGACAACCTACAGAATGGGAGAAAATATTCACAAATTATATCTCTGACAAAAAATTTATATCCAGAATCTATAAGGACATCAAACAAATCAGCAAGAAAAAAACAAATAATACCAAACATCATGAGCATATGTTTTTCAAAAGAAGATATACAAGTGGACAACAGTCATATGGAAAAACAATGCTCAATGTCACTAATCATCAGGAAAATGCAAATTGAAAAAATGTTAAATACCGTCTTACCCCAGTCAGAGTGGCCTTATTAAAAAGTCAAAAAACCGTAGATGTTGGCATAGATGTACTGAAAAGAAGATGCTTATACACTGTTGGTGGGAATATAAACTAGTACAACCTCTATGGAAAACAGTATGGAGATTTCTCAAAGAACTAAAAGTATATCTACCATTGGATCCAGCAATCCCACTACCAGGTATCCACCCAAAGGAAAAGAAGCTACTATATCAAAGAGACATCTGGACTTTTATGTTTATTGCATCACAATTCACAATTGCAGATGCATAGATAAAGAAAATGTGTGTGTGTGTGTGCGTGTGCATTGCACACACATACACACAATGAATACTACTCAACCATAAAAAAGAACAAAACAATGTCTTTGTGTCAACTTAGATGGAACCAGAAGTCATTATCCTAGGTGAAATAATTGAGGAACAGAAAACCAAATACTGCATCTTCTTGCTTGTAAGTGGGAGCTAACCTATAGGTATGCAATGGCATACAGAGTGATATAATGGATATTGGAGATTCAAAGGAGAGGTGTGTGGGAGGGGGACAAGGGACAAAAAACTACCTACTGGATACAACAAACACTCTTCAGGAGACCCAGACTTTACCGCTATACAATTCTGTTTGGCTTGTACCCCTAATGCTATTGAGATTTTTAAAAATTTCTAGAGCTTTCAGTGCCCATTTCAACTTGTGCAGTGTGAATTCCTGCTCAGTCCAAATGAGTTTTGAGAACAAGAGCTTTCATCTCTTTGAAACTGTCTTCCCCTTGGGAGAGAAGAGCAGTGGCTGGTTTCTGCTTAGTGGGCTTGGGGGAGCATTTGTAGGAATGGGATGGCTAAGTGGGGCCTTAAAGGAAGGGAAGGCGCCCACAGATGCTCACAGTGAGGTTGCAGGTGCCAAAGCAAGAGGTGCATTCAGGAACCCTCAGAGGATTGGCAGAGCTGCCCTGTGCATGTGGGGACTGCAGAAGAGTGGAAAGCTACGCCCTGAGTCGGAGGGAAAGGCAGACCATATCTATAGGTGCTTGCACTTCTTTTCCTACGGCCACATCCAGAACCACTCCTTCCATGACCTGCTGCTCAGGCCCCAGCTAAGTGACATAATGCACATTTGGACCTGCTTGAAGAAAGCCACATGTGATCTAGTTCACAACTGTTAGGACTTGGGGACCCCAGTCCAGGTCCTCTTCACTGTGCCACCAATTCCTTTCTCCCAACTGCCTCCCAGTCTTAGTGCTGGGACACTCCTCAGAATATCAGAAATCTCTGTTCCTTCCCAGGTGACTCAAAACTCTCTCTACCTGGCTTTATTTTGATTTTCTTTCTGTATCTTCCAATGTTGGTTATTCCCCACAATTCAAAAATGCTGTCAATTCTATTTCTCCTGCCAAATAGTTCTGCTTGGAATAATAATACTCTTTAAGTGCCGTGGGGGACATTAAGACTATAAGAATTGATTTCATTAAAAGCTTCATTCACCTGAGCTGAAATGAAACCAAGCCGACAACTAAGCCAGCTAAATCTAGTTCAATCTAGTTTGCGGAAACACCACTTGTGCTTTCCTGACTCTGAGCTCAGGCAGATGGCAGACTGAGCTAGTGACAAAACACTCCAAGTACTGATGGATTTCCATGGTGTAGGGGCCCCTGCAATGCCCTGGATACTTGCAGAGATGCTAAGCTTGTAAAGGAATGTGCCCTACCAAAAGCAGCTGTTTTGATCGACAGGACACAGGAGAGCAGATATACAGAGACCAGAGACCACGTTTGTCCATCCACTGTACAGATGGGAAAGCTAAGCACAAAGTGATTCGTTGAGTGGCCCAAGGTCACATGACCCGTGTGTAGCACAGGGTTAACTCAGCCATGCCCTGCCAGTCAGTGTGCTTTGTGGCCATTCCTTTTCTTTCCTTTTGGGGGTGTGGGAGAACTGACGGTAGTGTTTTATCAACAAATAAAAATTGAATACTTTTCTGGTGTACAACATGATATTTTGAAGTATATATACATTGTGGAATGACTAGATCAAGCCAATTATATCTATCACCTCACTTTCCATCCTTTTTTTTTGGTGAGAACACTTAAAATCTACTTTGTAACAACTTTCAAGTAAACAATATGTTGTTAACTGTAGTCAGCATGATGGGCTACAGATCTTTTGAACTTGTCCCTCCAGTCTGACTAAAATGTACCTTTTAACCAATATCTTCCCTTAGCCTCTGACAACCACCATTCTATTCTTCACTCCTGTGAGTTCACCATTTTTAGATTCTACACATGAGAGGTCATGCAGCATGTGTCTGTGCCTGGCTTATTTCACTTATCATGATGTCCTCCAGATTCATCCAAGTTTCCACAAATAGCAAGATTCCCTTCTTTTTTAAGGCTGAGTAGTACTTTTTGTGTTTATAGCACATTCTCTTTCTCCACTCATTCATTGATGGACAGTTAAGCTGAGTGCATGTTTGTTTTTTGTTGTTTGTTTGTTTTTGAGATGGAGTCTTGCTCTGTCACCCAGGCTGAAGTGCCATGGTGCAATCTTAGCTCACTGCAACCTCCGTCTCCCAGGTTCAAGTGATTCCTCTGCCTCAGCCTTCCGAGAAGCTGAGATTACAGGCATGTGCCACCACCCCCAGCTACTTTTTTTTAATATATATATTTAGTAGAGACGTGGTTTCATTATGTTGGCCATCCTGGTCTTGAACTTTTGAGCTCAGATGATCCACCTGCCTCAGCCTCACAAAGTGCTGGGACTACAGGCGTGAGCCACCACACCCAGCCAGCTGAGTGCATGTCTTGTCTATTGTGAACGGTGCTGCAGTCAACAGAGGAGTGCAGCCGTCTCTTCACATACTGATTTCATTTCCTTGGGAGAGATAGCCCACAGTGGGATTGGCAGTTCTACTTTTCTTTATTCTTCGAGCCACTCCTTTTTAACTCTAATCATTTTTTAGTATACTTTAAATTCTGGGGTACATATGTAGATCGTGCAGGTTTGTTACATAGGTCTACACGTGCCATGGTGGTTTGCTGCATCCATCCCCCATCATCTGCAAAAACTCTAATCAATTTTTAAGTTGAACCTCAAGTTTTTTGTTCACACGACCACATATTTACCTGTGTGCTACTCTTGCTTTAAATAGGAAGAGTTCACAGTTTTAACGATCAAGCCCTGAGGCACCAATGCCCATGCAGCCAACTGCACTACTTTCTGTACCTCTCCTTCCACAGATACTTGTTCATTCAGCAGATAAACACCAGTTGCCTACTGTGTGCCAGGCACTGTGGCAGCAAAATGGATGTGGTCCGTGTACCCAGGAAGTTATAGAATTTGGCAGGGCATGGGCACCAAGCAATCATCAAAGCACAAATGCAGTTACACAAGAGACCTAGCTCCTCTCCCTTTCTGTCCAAAATCACTTGAAAATTAAGAAAACGAATTAAAAATAAGGAAAAGGTCCTCAGTGGACCTTATTTAGATCACAATACTACTCAAAAAATAAGGGAGTTCTTAGCAAACCAAAATTTTTTGAGATTCCTGGAAGATGCTAAATAGAGAGGCTCATATTGAGAAGAAATCAGAGAGAACAGAATCTTAGCCTAAAGTGTGCCTGGGAGAGACATGGCCTCAAATCTCACAGATATTCTGAGCCAAGTTTGTGAGTCAAAGAACAAGGCCATGGGTGTAGCTGTAAGGCTTCTGTGCTAAGCCCCATGGGAATTCCTCTTCCTTCTGGGCACATGGGGAGACAACTCCTCCTAGCCGTGCTACAAGGGAGGGTCATATGACTGTTTCTGTGCAGCGGGGCAGGGGGAGGGGTGTTTACAGCGTCCATGTGCTAGTCCATGCTGAGGCATAGAAGGAGGAGCCTGAGTCCCCCTCCCCGTCCCACAGCTGCAACAGTGAGGCCCTGGGTTGTCGTGGCAGAGCCACAAGTTGGAGCCAGCTATCTTACTGTGTCTGCATGGGCCACTGCTTGCTCGAAAAATGATTCAGAATGTAAATGAGTGAGAAATAAGCCCTTGATATGAAGCCACAGAGATGGCCAGGCTGAATTTGTTCCTCGGCAGGGTAGGCTATTCTGTCTAATGCAGATATTTTCTTGATAAGATGTTGGGACCCTTTTCCTCCTCTGCACTTCCTCAGCTGCACAGACCAGTCATGTTTGCACTCAAAATTAAATCCAAGTACTGCTTTCTAGAGATAGAACTCAATCTGCCTGGAGAAGAGCCCTCCTATAAAAGCTGTGGCTTGTGAGAGAGGCAAGAGCAAAGCCTGAGTAACACCAGCTCCCCAGGTCATAGAGGAGGGGAAAGGAGGCCGTCCTAACCAGGAGGGGAATATCCTGAATTAGTCATCTCTGTTTCCCTGGTAGCTCGCCTTCTGCCCTGCACCCACACACCCTAATGCAAAGCTCACCAAGAGACTGTACCCTCTCACAAAGCCCAGGCAGGCTCCCAGGCCAGCCAGGGCACTGTTGGGAGACGAGCGCAATGCTGACGAGACTCATGCCCTTCACCCCCACAGCACTGTGCTGTCATAACCCCAAATGATTCCAGCCACTGTTTGGATGACTCTTCCTATTACCCCGTAGACTGCCAATGAATGATCATTCTAAAATACAAATCCCATCAGGCTACCTCCCAGGAGAGACCTCCTCAGATCCCCCATGAAACACACACTTCCCAGTATTCAAGATTCTGGGTGGCCAGCCCACCTCTCAGGCCTCACCTTGGCAGCTCTCCCCACCAGCCCCACCCCGATCACCCTGCTTTTCCCCTGGACACAAATTCTTGTTTTACTTTGAGACATCACTCTCCTCCCCACCTTGGATTCTTCCTTATCCTCTCACCTGTGTGATGGGCTCTGCTCCTTCTTCAGGATTGACTCTGTGAGGTTCTGTCCAGGGCTATACACGCCCCAGCCCTGCCTGTGAGCTGAGATCCCTTTCTGGGGCCACCTCACCCCAGCCCACCCCCACAGTACGCGTCTCCCCATTTCACTGTGTCTCCACCAAGCGTGTGCCTGCTTGTCTCGCCATGAGACTAGGAGCTCCGTAAAGTCAGTCCCTCCGCTATTCATCTTGATGCCCAATTATTTAGCAGAGTGACCCTCACAGAATCAGAAATTCTAGAAGAAAGAAGGAGTGGAAGAGAGAGAAGAAAAGAAGGGAGGAAGGAAGAGAAGGAATGAGGGAGAAAGAAAGAAGGAAAAAAGAGAGAAGGAGAGGAAGGAAAGGAGGAGATCGGGCTCCCTACTAAAATGCCTGATATTCTTGATTGGAGATGTCCTTGAATATCTGTGTGCCTAACCAGCCTGAAGACTCGCCCTGGAGCTGACAGGGAGGGCAATCTCTGCGACCAGATGGAGTTCTGGATTCTGTACTCACCTATCCCAAATGTGTATCAGTGGCTTATGAAGCCCTGCTTGTCAGGCCTATAGTAAACTCAAAGCAGGCAGGATTAGCCGCCCACTGGGTGACAGATGTTGTTCCAATATGGCCTGAAAGCCCACGACAAAAGGCACAGTCTTGAATGATGGGCCTGGGACCCGAAGTTGGATCTGCAGCACAAAATGAGAGATGAGGCTGGTTTTGGTGAGTGGTAATCCCAGAAGACAAAATGCTAAACAAGGTAAGACCACGTTATTAAAGGTGTGGCTGGACAGTGCCACCTGTCACTGATCAGATCACCTGTAGAAAACGGGACTTTTGATGGCTGAGAGGGATGGCACCAGAACCCCTGCAAATCTCCTGGTTCACAGCTCTGGCTGAAGACCATGCAGTCATCTCCTTCTCTCTGGTGCAAGGACACTTGACACCAGCAAAGCAGAGCACACCTGACCACAAGCAGAGGGCAGCACACCCAAACTGGCCTGTGGGCCTGAGGTCAGCTGGACCCCCTGGATCCAAACAAATCTCTTCCAACATCCATCCCATTCCCACCACAGTTCTCCCCTGGGCTCAGCAGAATCACTGTCCCTCCTTGTCAGGGAGCTTCAGGCCTGCTCACCAAGAGTTGAATCCACAAACCTGAAACTCCAGACATAAGAGCCTCCTGTCTTGCCACTTCATAAAAAAGCTGGCCAACTGGGGTGCAGGGAGATGCCCTAAGGGCAGAGAGCATAGCAGCCTCCTTGAAGAAAGGCACAGATAATAGAATTAGTTTCGGGATTTTTATTAGTAGGAAGCAAACAGCCTCTGAGGAGAGCTCGGAACTCCACTGAATATGCAGTATGGCATCACTAAGACTTTGTTCCCTAGGAAGAAAAGGTCACAGGCGAAATGAAATATGTGTTTACTAGATAAGATGTGGGTAATATTTCCATGACTTTAGCTGCAGTCATGGCCGTGCCAGAATGCTGACTTCATCATTTCCAACAATTGGTAAAGAAAAAGAAAAAAAAAAAAGAAAAAGTTACCCAGAATACTAGAACCAGCCAGAACAGATACATAAAATTGGAATGAGAGCCAGCACCGCTGCTTCTGCGATTCTCCATGATTGACAGTCATGGACTGAATCTAGCTCAGCAAAACAACCAAAAGTGAATCAGTGACCTGAAGGGATATGTGCTGCTCATGAGGGAAAGACATTGGGCTCTCTTGGTCTGTGAAGGGCAAGTCATACTTTTTTTTTTGAGATGGAGTTTCGCTCTTGTCACCCAGGCCGGAGTGCAGTGGTGCCATCTCAGCTCATTGCAACCTCCACCTCCTGTGTTCAAGCGATTCTCCTGCCTCAGCCTCCTGAGTAGCTGGGATTACAGGCACCTCCCACCAAACTCAGCTAATTTTTGTATTTTTAGTAGAGACAGGGCTTCGCCTTGTTGGCCAGGCTGGTCTTGAACTCCTGACCTCAGGTTATCCACCCACCTTGGCCTCCCAAAGTGTTGAGATTACAGGTGTGAGCCACTGTGCCTGGCCACATCGTACATTTTAAAGAGGATAGACAGGCAGATTTGAAAGCCAATCGATTATCAGCTGATGACGTCGAGCACACGCTGAGACACCACAGCTCCGTCAGTCACAGGAGCGTGCATGTCACTGTGCTATAGGAGAAGTGAGGCAAACAGAGCAGGAATTCTGGAACGGTGCACTGAGAACTGGTGTAAATCAGCCCTTCCATAAAGCATCTAAAGTACTCGCAAAATTTGTCTGAATAAACTTTTGTCAAACTCAGGAAATGAACCATGTTTGCAACAGTTGAAGGAGAATTTATTCTAGGAGAGCACAGCACCTCTGTCAGAACAGTGGGCTTGCAGCGACATAACCTGCCATACCTCGTTCTGCTCTCCCAGCTCAGGGGGCCTGGAAAGTCTTGCAGCCACAGTGCCTGTGAAAACCGCAGTCGTGAAACCATCAGAAAGGGAGAAATTGGATTTGGAATGTTTCAAATAGTCCCTTCCTCTGAGCTCTGTCACTAATTGATCTGTCTTGCAGGACTGTGGAAAAATCGCATTCATAAGCCATTTCTCAAACGATGAATGACATGTGCTTAAATGTACAGCTGCCCAAGCCTGTGATGCCAGCTGGGGCAAATGAAATCCTGGCCAAATCATCAAAAGGGAAACACAGGGAGCAAAAGGCCCAGCATGGGGCAGAGGGTGAAGGGGACTGAGGAGCTCTGACATATTCCTGGGGTCCTGGAAGGGCTTCTGTGGGGTGGCTGTGAGCACACCCAGGTGAGACCTGACCAAACCCTGGACTCTCACGGTGACTGCCCTTGAGGATCCACATGGACTGTTACAGATTGTCTTCCTGTTGCCATTGTGCCTCAGCAATTGCACAGAGTGCCTCCTCAAAAGGGGCAAAGGCTTATCAGTTCAAGGAATTTAAGAAAATCTCTGTTTAATTACTGCCTGACCACTAAGGTAAATGAGCAAAGAGTTTGCTGGTTGCCAACTACAGAGAATTCAGACTCCACAGAATTAGTCCAGGAAAGTTGCTTAATAAAAAAACAGCAATAATACAAACAAAACAAAAACAGCAGCAACA
The DNA here is from genome assembly GCA_004027715.1 of Plecturocebus donacophilus. Taxonomy (NCBI): domain Eukaryota; kingdom Metazoa; phylum Chordata; class Mammalia; order Primates; family Pitheciidae; genus Plecturocebus; species Plecturocebus donacophilus. The sequence goes on from PVKP010021700.1 coordinate 12,269, forward strand.
ACAAACTGCTTTTTGGGGTGGGAGGGAGAGGAATCTGATTTCCAAAGTTGCCACATTGCACTATCTAAAATATCCAACTTTCAACAAAGCTATATGAAATGTATAAAGAAATAGGACAGTATGGGCCATCAACAGGGGTTGGGAAAGCAGTCAACAGAAATTTTCTATCAGGATGCTGAGGTTTCTTAAAAAAAAAGAAACCATGTGTAAAGAATAGAAGGAAAATATGACAATAGTTTCATCAAATAGAGATTATTAATGAAGAGAGATATTATAACAAAATACTGACTACAAATTCTAGAATTCAAAAGTACAATAACTGACATAAAATAATCACCAGAGGGCCTCAACAGCAGATTGACCTGGAGAAGAAAGAATTGGTGAACTTGAAGATCGATCAAATGAGATTATACAACTTAAGGAAGAGACAGAAAAAGAATGAAGAAGAAGGGACAGAGTCTCAGAGACCTGTGGCACATCATCCACCAGATGTGATACGCATAATCAGAATCCCAGCAGGAGGATGGACAGGAGTGCAGAAAAAAATATTTGAAGTACAGTGGCCAGAATCTTTCTAATTTAATGACAAACATTAATGAGAATGTCTAAAAAGCTCAATAATTCCAAGTAAGATAAACTCAAGAAGATCCATGTCATAACACATCAAACCATCAAGAGAATCTCAAAAGAGAAAAAAAGAGGCCTCCTCATGGACAAGGCTTCCTCAGTGAGATTAACAGCTGTCTTATCGTCAAAAATCATGGCAGCTAGAGAGAAGCAAGATGCCTTATTCAAAGTTCTGGGGAAATAAGACTATAAACCAATAATTCTCCACTGAGAAAATATATCTTTCAAAAAATAGGAAAAAATTAAGATACAGAGAAACAAAAACAGAATTTGTGACTATCCCTACAAAGAAATACTAAAGGGAGTAATTCAGGCTACTTTGAAAGGACACTATATAGTCACTCAAATGTCCACAAAGTACACAAGAGCACCAAAGTTACCTACATTTTATATGTAAATAAAGAACACCGTAAATGTATTTTTCAGTTTTATTGAGGTATGATTGCCAGCCAAAAACTGTATACATTCAAGGTGTACAGAGTGATGTTTTGATACACGTATACATTGTGAAATGCTTACCACAGTCAAGCTAATCATCACATCCACCACCTCACAGGGCTGTCTTTTCTGAGTGTGTGGTGAGAATACTTAACATCTACTCTCAGCAAATTTCAGGTAGACAATGCATTATTATTAACTATAGTCACCCAGCTGTACATTAAGCCTCCAGAACTTATTTATCTTATAACTACAAGTTTATATCCTTTGACAACATCTCCCTGTTTCTACCACCCCCAGCCCCTGACAACCAGTATTCTATTCTATTGCCATGAGTTTGACTTTTTAAAGATTTCACATAGAAGTGAGATCATAAAGATTTGTCTTTCTGTGTCGGCCTTATTTTACTCAGCATAATGGCCTCCATGTTTATCTATGTTGTCCCAAATGGCAGAAATTCTTCCCGTATTAAGGCTGAATAGAATATATATTACATACACCTCACATTTGCTTTATCAATTCATCCATCAACTGATGCTTAGGCTGTTTCCATATCTGGGCTATTGTGAATAGTGCTACAATGAACAGGGTAGTGCAGACATCTCTTTGAGGTTCTGATTTTATTTTGTTTGGATAAATAACCAAAAGTGAGATTCAAAATGAGGAAAATTCTCAACAAAATACTAGCAAACCAAGTTCAACAACACACTAAAAGGATCATACACCACGATCAGGTAGGATTTATAATTGGGATGCAAGGATAGTTTATTATATGCAAATAATTAAATGTGATATATTGCATTAAAAGAATGTTTAAAAAACTCTGTCTCTAAAAAATTGTATAATTATTTCAGATACAGAAAAGTTTTTTGGCAAAATTCAACATCCTGGATAAAAAATAAAAATAAAAAATAACTCTCAAAAAAATAGCATAGAAAGAATATACCTCAACACAATAAAGGCCAGATGCCACAAGCCACATCTAACATCCTACTCTACTGTGAAAAGTCAGCAGCTTTTCTTCTAGACAAAAATATTAACTCTCGCCACTTCCATTCAACATGTACTGGAAGTTCTAGCCAGAGCAATTAGGCAAGAGAAAGAAATAAAAGTCATCCAAATCAGAAAGAAAGAAGTAAATGTATTTTTATATAATTCTTTTCTTGTCAGATGTAAAAGACAACAATGTGAAGCAATTATTAGAATGCTGTATTGATTAATTTAGACTGCATAAAGACGTAATTGTATAACAGTAATAGCACAAAGGAATAGGGAAGAAATGGATATATAGGAGCAAAATGTCTATGTACTAGTGAATTAAGTTAGTATTGACTCAGGTTCATTTTCTATAAATTAAGATGTTAATTGTAACATCCAGGGTGACCATTAAGACTAACTCAAAACTCATAATAAAGGAAACAAAAAGGAAATTTAAATGCTACATTAGAAAATTGTTACTTAAAACAAAAGAAGTCAGTAAGGCAGCAACAGAGAAACAAAGAAATAAGACCCATAAAAAGCACATAGCAAAATGATAAAAGTAAATTTTATCTTATCAGTAATGTCATTAAATGTAAATGAATTAAACACTATAATTAAAAACAGTTTTACACAATGCATACAAAATAAAAAAGTCTGTATATATTCTTTCTACAAGAGACACACTTTAGATTAACAGAAATAGATTGAAAGTAAACAGATGAGATATAATGGAACATGCCAGCATAAGCAAAGGAAGTTAAAGTGTCAAAATAGACTTTAACAAAAATGTTGCTGAAAACTTTTTATAAAGAAAAAATAATCAATCAAGACTGATTGACTGAAGATCTAACAATTATAAATATATGTGCAGTTAACAAACAATATAGTCCCAAAATACAGGAGAAAAAAAACCCTGACAGAATTGAAGAACAGCATGGACAATTTAACAACAGATAGAGACTCCAGTAATCCACTTTCAATAATAGCAATAATAACTGAACATAAGATCAGCAAAGAAGGGCGATGCTGTAGAGGACCTGAACAACACTAAAAAACAAATAGAGCTCACAACACTGAAAGAACATTCCACCCAACAGCAGCAAGATACACATTGTCTTCAAGAACATATGAGATATTCTCCAGCATAAACCATATGCTAGTCTACATAAAAGCTGTGATAAATTTAAAAGAATTGTAATTATACAAAGTATGCTTTCCCACCACAGGGAATTAATCAGAAATCAATAACAGGAGAATATTTGGTAAATTCACAGCATGTGGTAAGTAATAGCATACTCTTAAATAACCAACAAATCAAACAATAAATCACAAGTATAAATGGACAATACTTTGAAATGGATGGCCAATGAAAACAAAATTTACTAAAACTTATAAAATGCAGCTAAGAGAGAATTTTATAATGGTAAATGTATATTAAAAAATGAGAGTTGAATACATAGAAACAGAGTAGAATGGTGGTTTATGGGAGAAGAGGAAAATGGAAAGACATAAATCAAAGTGTATAAAGTTGTATTTATCCAGGATGAATAAGCCTAGAGATCTGATGTAAAACATCAAACTATAGTCAATAATGTTGTACTGCATAATGGATATTTGCTAAGCAAGTACGTTTTAGGTGCTCTTACCACATACCCACATAGACCAAAAAGAGGCAACCTTGTGTTTGTAATGGAGATGTTAATTTGCTTGTCTGTAGCAATCATTTTACTGTATACATGTGTATTAAAACCTCATGTTTATTCCTTAAATATGTATGTAATAAAAATTTTAAAATAAGAAAGAGAAAATCAATAGGTTAACTTTCAACCTTAGGACACTATAAAAAGTAGAACAAACTAAACCCAAAGCAAGTATAGGAGAGAAATAATAAATATATGATTGGATTTAAATGAATCAGCATAAAAACAGTAGAGAAAATCAACACTATCAACTCTACCTTTGAAAAGATCAAAGTTAAAAATTCTTTAGCTAGACTGATCAAGAATAAAGAAGACAAACTCAAAATAATAAAATTAAGAATAAAAGAGAGGACATCCTTACTGACTTTACAGAAATTTCTTTTAAAAACACAAACCAAGATTAGGCTAGGTGCAGGTGGCGGGTACCTGGAGTCCCAGCTACTCAGGAGGCTGAGGCATGAAGATCACTTAAGCCCAGGACGTTGAAGTCAGCCTGGGCAGCACAGCAAAAACTCTGTCTCTAAAATATTAGTTAAATAAATAAAATTTTAAAGAAACAGAGATTATAAGGCAGTAATATGAAGAAGTATCTAGAAAAAAAAAGGATAACCTATAAAATGGACAAATTCTTAGAAAGAGTTAACTTACAAAACTGACTCAAGGAAAAAGAGAAAATGAAATAAATTTACAACAAGATATGGAATTAGTAATTTAAAATACCTCACAAAGAAAAGGTATTTTCTGGATGGCTTCACTGGTGAATTTCATGAAACACTTAAAGATGAATTACTCCCCACCTTTCACAAACCCTTTCCAAGACTCTTTCCATCTAATTATATGAGACCAATATTACTCTAATATGAAAACAAAACAAAGACATCACAAGAAATGGAAGCTACAGACCAATGTCTCATGAATATAGATGCAAAGACCCTCAACAAAATAGCAGCAAAATGAATCCAGAAACATATAAAAACATGATAATCAAGTGCAGTTTATTTCAGAAATACGAGTTTGGTATAACATCTGAAAAATCAATTTAAGAAATAATATGAATAGAATAAGGACATCATCTATATATTCATCCAAATAGATACATAGAAATGATTTAATACAATCTTGTTGAGTTTAAAAATATTTCACAATAAGAACTGAAAGTAACTTCCTCCTCTTGAAAAAGAGACTCTACGAAAAACCTAAATCTAAAAACGGGAACAAGGCTCAGATATCCCCTCTCGCCACTTCCACCTCACACGGTACTGGAGGGCTATCCAGGGCAATTGGGAAAGAAAAATCATAGGAATAAAATGCATTGAGATTAGAATGGAAGAAGCAAAACTATCTTTATTTATAGATTACATGATCTTGTACATAAAAAACCCTACAGAGTATACATACACACACACACACACACACACACACACACACACACACACATACACACTTTAGGATACAAAAGTGCTACAATCTAATGTAATAAGTGGTCAATGCATAGTACAGAATATGAATATTAAAAGCCACTAGAATAAGGATAAGCCTGGAAGCAATTATTGGGTGAAGGACCTCTACTTTAAAGCATCCAATTAGGCTTGGTGCTAGGATTGTTGCTGTGTTTGTTTCGTGTTGTTTACAGTGATAAGCAGAAGCCCTTGGGAATTTAGGACACAGCAGAACTTGAGCTAACGGTGTCAGTGGGCACAGGGTGTGTGAGGAACAGAACACAGGAAGAGGGTGTGGAGAGGCATGGGTCTGACTGGAACAGCCCAGCCCAACCAAAAGTGCCTCTAAAATCCCAACCTGAATACACTGACATAGGAAGATGGACAGCTCCAGGGAGCAGGTAACTTAAGTAGTGTCCACCTGCAGGATCAGAAGCCTCTTACTATTAAGATGGAACTCTGAATATTTTGGAAAGCTGGGAACCCTGGCTGCGGCTGCTGCGGCCATCTAAAAACACAAGGGGAAGAATGTAGACTGAGAAGAGCAGAGCCAAGAGAGGTCCCTGATGAAATTGTACATGAATTCCCACCAACCACGCCACTTCCTGTGCTGTGAACCAATGAAATCCCTTATCGCCCAATCCAATATGAATCATGTTTTCCGTAGAGCCCAAAGCACTCTGTCTAATCGATTTTTAACAAGAAAAATAATTATGCAGTATTTCTTTGCAATTGATATAGATAATTTTATCTGATAATATGACTACTCCATTTGGTACATCTGCTTGTCATTCATAGTTTTAGCAAGATCATAGATCAAATAATCCTTTTCCAAGTGTGATTTGCAAGGCAACGAGGAGGCTCTCTTTTAATTATCCTCAGACCCTGGCATGGATATTAGCACAGAAGCTGAATTACATATTTTTCCAAAGCAGGTTTATAAGAAGGAAACCCACAAGGTGATCGGGATGCCTGCCTATACTACCCTCCTTGGAGATTAATAGATCACACAGGAAAAGGAGATTCCTAGGGTAAGACAGGAAATGAGGCAGATAAAGGACCAATAGAGGGAAAAGTGAGAGGCAGAGAGGGGAAACAGGGCCAGCGGATAGGACAGAGATGCGAAAATCGGATGTAAGGGGAAAGTGTCCATGACCACATACTCTGTGCCCTAGCACCCACGCCTATTGGTGTTTACCAACCCTTCTAATGTGAGTTCCTGTTAACATCGTAAATAGTTAAGTGAAAAAAAGCTTTGTAGGACATGGGTAGAGCTGGGAAATGTGATGAATTTTCCACTTGATGGACTGATCTGTGGTAAGTTAACCTAGACTAGCCTACCCCCTACCTCCAGCCATACAGCAGGGAAGCCCATACTTGTGATCCTTGCCCCCAAGTTCTGGAAAAACATCCAGTCCCTAAATGTCTGGTCCTCCAGGAACCTCGTGTCAGCTACCACATCCCAGAAAACTGAGCCACACAATCGATTTGCTACGTGTTGCAACAGATGCTCATGTAAGAATGACAGCTCATCCCAAAAACGACACGCGTGTCATTGAGCCTCATCCCTCGGAGACACTTGAAGCAGGGGAGGAGCATAATAGAGGCAAGACGACGTATCTACTCCTTTCATAACCTCTGTGGATTCAGAATGACTCCAGGATAAACTGTTGACTACCGCAGATAAGCCCAGGTCCTAAAATCTGAGTGTCTGTGGTGAGATGTTGCCATGGGCTGTGTCTGTCTCAGCCTCCACATAACAGAAGCCACAGCCTTTGTCTCATAAGGTGTTTTTAAACGTATATAAGCAACAGCAAGAACAGTGACAGCAAAGCACACTCTGGCATTGGAGGCAATAACCAAGTTAATCATCTCTTAATGAGCGATTGGGTTTCTAGTTAATGTAAAATTTAATAGGCAACATTCCCTCCTTGAGTCAATAAGCACCATGATAAAAAGACACAAATTGTGCTAATGCATGTTTCTTCTGGCATGTCAGGCCTAAAAACACATCTCAGCTTATCACAGACAACAAGAAGGAATGACGGTATATACCTAAACAGGGACCTACTTACATGTCTATATAAAAGGCACATTATCTGTTTCAAGTAGCTTTCACTGAGATTGAAATCACTGCCTTTATAAATAAATAATAGTCTCCCATTTCACAATTCAAGGCCTAATCGAAACCCTCCCTTTCTTTGGGTGAACTGCGTAATAATATGAATTGGTTCATTGGTACTGACCACAAAGTGGGAGTCAGACAGGCAGGTTTAAACAGAGGCTCTGCCAACCAGTCTGTTGGTGAATTTAGACAAATAAGTCCACCTCTGAGCCTCAGCCACTTCCTCTCTGCAAGGCTGGGTGAGTACAGCACAGGCACTGCAGCAGCACACAACATGTGCATAGTTGATGCCCAATAAGTGACGTCTGTGACAACGATCATACAATGTGAGACACCCCATTACAGCACCAAGCATGGAATAAGCCCATTTCATCACAAATCAACAGAGCCCATAAAGTCATTTTCCCCCTTCTGTGCTCACTTTTGCTACACACATATAAACGTGGTCTTAATTTAGAAATTTGTATGTCATTAATTTTCTTGCAGGAATGGCTAAATTTGACCTCTATTAACAGAAGGCATAGGCATCTACATTTCAATTCCGAAGTCAATTTTTTCAAGATTGTGCAAAAAAGTAATTTAATAATTATCCACTCATCTATAGACACAAAGTCTGCCTGTAGTGGATGTTCCAACTTTACGTTTCCTCTTTTCATCTGCTGGGGGCAGGAAAGGAGCTCGGGTAATATGTCTCCTTGAAGCTTTGTTTTGTTGGTCAGGACCCATCAGGAAGCAGGTGGTTCATCCATCTGAGTTATCTGTGGAAAGGTTAACAAAGGGACTCTTTGCAAAACGTGGTGAAGGCACAGAGAAACACAAGAAATGTATTCTGGAGGCAGTAGCAACAGCCAGGAGAGCCTGGCGGAGCAAAGGAAGAAAACAGTTTCCTAACCCCAAAGAGAGTGGTCATATGGAGAGCGCTGCTTATACAGAGGGAAGGGAGTTTGAAGGTCCAAATTTCCCTTACCTGTCACTCTCTGATCTCCTGGTTCTTCCACTGGCTGAACCCAATGGAAGTTGGATTCCTCTGGAAGTCAGAGGGAAGAAAGCTCATTCCAAGTGAGGCACAGAGAAAGGCAGGTGTGATCTTTTTTTCTGGGTAACAAATAAACACAATGTTAGCAACTTAGGGCAAAATTTGTTAGATCACAAAACATTTGTCATGTCACAGTTTCTGTAACTCACAAGCCCAGGTACAGAGTAGCTGGGTCCTCTCCTTTAGGGTCTCATCATGCTGCAATCCAGGGCTTGACTCTTACCAAATTCTCTACTGGGGAAATATTCGCTTCCTTGATGTTGTTGGCTGAGTGACATTCCTGCATTTGTAGGACTGAGGTCCTGTTTTCTTCCTGGATGTCAGTCAGTGTCCACTCTCAGCTCCTAGAGTTCCCTACCGTGTGGCCTCCCTGGGCCATCTCACTATGTGTTTGCTTGCTTCTTCAAAGCCAGCAAGGGGAGTCTTCAGCTCTGGGTTGCTAAGATGGAGTCCCATACAATGTGATGGACCCATAGGACAGAAATCCCATCACCTTTGCCATTTTCTCTTGGTTAGAGGCAAGTCACAGGTGACACCTATCAATAACACACAGGTATGGACACTAACAGAAATTATTGGGGATACTCTAGGATCTGCCCTCCTAGGGGAGAAGATTAGAGACAGGAGGGGAGGCGATCCTGTGGGACAAACACCCTTTTGTGTGTTTGTCACAAAAAATGCTCAGCATCCTGAGGCCAGCTCCTTCTTAGTCCTTACCTGACTCTCCCAGATGTCAAGTCATAGACATAGATGAACTCAATTTTGTGGGAGTTTTACTACTCATCCAGTCTCATCTGCTCATTGTGGAACTGAGAAAGCTGAGGGGTAGAAAATCTCCAACTTCTCTAGGACCTGACAGCCAGAATCCATTTCCCACGTTCTTCTCACCTGGCCATGGTTCACAGTGATTCCTTATTAGAACTCAAATTAGAATGCAGGGACATGAACTGTCAATACATGGATGTTTCGCACAGTCATCTCATGATCAAGAAATTAGGTGGAATGGGCACTCTTCTTTCAAAAGTAAGTGCCACTTCTGTTTGGAAAGCATGATTCCAGAGGGTAAGACTTCTATCTACCATCATGTCTTCTTGTTCCTGCTAATAAGCTGTCAAATCTCACCAGTTCAACTTCCAGATGGTAGCTATTGCATTGTTCCCCAGAACAAGCAGATCAGATCATTTTTCCCTCCCCTCATGCCAGCCAAGGAAGGTTTCTCTTTGGTCTGTGGGTTTACAGTTCTCTCCATCTTCCAGTTGTATAGCCACAAGCTGCCTTGCCAAAGTCTTTCAGCATTTATTGGGGAACCTTGGCCATAAAAGATTTCAGGATTATGAGTTTTCACACACCCTGTAATATCTGACTGTTTTAGTTTTCTTTGAGGGGAGGGGAGATATGTAGAGATGGGGGGAAGACCCTCTGCATTCCTTATACTCTTACATTTCCCTAAGATTTCACTGAATCCTCCCTGACTGTGTTTCCTGGAGGCAGGGCTGCACAGAGATGAGGAAACAGCCACAGATGATGATTTCTATATGGGGTCCTAAGAATAAAAATGGCCTCAGGTTATATAGAAATGAATCACCAAATCTGGCAGCACCTTCCTCATTGCTATTCCAACATCCCTTCTGGACAGGTTTTCAAATAAAGTGCTGGGAGAGAAAAAGACATACACCCCATGCATATGCTCCCATGGAGAACAAGTGATTGCTTAGAAGAGACGTTAGACAGGTGAGGACTTTGTGAGCAACTTGACATTAATTTTGGTTTCTAAATTTGCTTCACAGCTCATCTTGCTTCATACTCCTTTCTAATAAAGATTTTTAAGTTTTTGGCACATGTGGAATGAAGTAAAAAATATCCTATTATATTCCACAAAGAATAAAATTCTTCACACTCTAGAATTTCCAGTCATGATAAACTTTCTCTAAGCAGGTATGCTTAACTTCTCATTTCACAATCACTCAATATGTGTCCCCATTCTAGAAACAGAAACATGAAACTCATTGTCTTGAAAAGTTATTATGAGATTGGCAAACAATTGACTATTTACTAATTAATAAATAAATATTTATTTCACACTATTTTCTAGACACTTTCAAGGCTCTGGAAGTTAGAAAGATGAAAAAGATACGTTTCCTCTCTGTGATTGATTTTATGTGTCAACTTGCCTAGGTTATGGTTTTTAATTGTTTGGTCAAACACTAGTCTAGATATTGCTGTGAAGATACTTTTATATGTGATTAATATTTAAATCAGTTGACTGAGTAAAATTGAGTAAAACAAATTATCCTCCATTATGTGGGTAAGTCTCACCTAATTAGTTGAAGGCTTTCAGCACAAAGACTGAGGTTTACTAAAGGAAAGGAAATTCTCCTGAACACTGCAACATAGACCTGCCTGAATTCCGTTACCCAAGTCTCCAGCCTGCAGGCTGGCCCTATGGATGACTTGGTGGTCCTCACAAGCATATCAAACAACTCCTTAAAATAAATCTAGATAGACAGATAGATAGATGATAGATAGATAGATAGATAGATAGATAGATAGATAGATAGATAAACAGACGATAGATAAGACAGATTAGGTGGATGGATGGATAGAAGATAGATTAGATAGATTGATGATAGATAGATAGATAGATAAGGTAGATAGATATAGATAGATATAGATGATAGATAGATAGATAGATAGATAGATAGATAGATAGATAGATAGATAGATAAACAGGTCCTGTTTCTCTGGAAAGCCCTAACATACAGATCTTAGTGCCGAGAGGCTTTAAAGGAACAGAATTTTTTTGTTTTATTTTCTTTTCAGTTGACAAATAATGATTGTTTATATTTACAAAGTGATACTTTGATACATATATATGGTAGAACAATCAAATCAAAGCAAATAGCATATCCATCACCTCAAATATTTATCATTTCCTTGTGGTGAGAACATTTAAAATCCTCTCTTTTCACTATTTTGAAATGTGCAATATATTATTATTAACTATAGTCACCCTATTGTGCAATAAAACACTAGAACTATTCCTCCCATCTGACTGTAACTTTGTATCTGTTGACCACCGTCTTTCCTTTCCCCATCCATCCTTCCCCACACTATCCCCCTCACACACACAGCCTCTGACAATTACCATTCTACTCTCTACTTCTGAATTCCAGTTTTTTTTTTATTATTTTACTTTAAGTTCTGGGGTACATGTGCAGATCCTGCAGAATTGTTACATAGGTATACACATGCCACGGTGGTTTGCTGCCTTCATTCACCCGTCACCTACATTAGGTATTTCTCCTAATGTTATCCCTCCCCAATCTCCCCACCTCCTGCTATCCCTCCCCTAACCCCTCACCCCCTAACAGATCCCAGTGTGTGATGTTCCCCTCCCTGTGTCCATGTGTTCTCATGGTTTAACACCCACTTATGAGTGAGAATGTGTAGTGTTTGATTTTCTGTTCTTCTGTCAGTTTGCTGAGAATGATGGTTTTGTCCCTGCAAAGAGCAAGAACTCACTCTTTTTTATGGCTGCATAGTATTTCATGGTGTATATGTGCCATATTTTCTTTATCAAGTCTCACTGATGGGCATTTGGGTTGGTTCCATGTCTTTGCTATTGTAAACCATGCCACAATGACTGAGTTCAGCTTTTTTAGATTCTACATACAAATGAAATTATATGCTGTTTGTCTCTCTGTGCCTGGCTTATTCCAATTAACATAATGACCTCTGGGCTCATTTAGCATCCTCATTTCCAGGATCCTCATTTGCAGGATACAAAATGGTGTTGAAAATGACAGAATTTCTGTTTTTTTAAGGGTGAATGATATTCCATTGTGTATCTATACCATATCTTTTAAAAATTATATACAACTGATTTTTTTAAATCCATTCATCCATTTTAATTCATTTAGGTTGTTTCCATATCTTGGCTATTATAAATAATGCTGAAATGAACATAAGAGTGAAGGCATCCTAAGATACCACCAAAAACTGTTAGATCTGATAAATTTAGTAAAGTTTCAGGATACAAAATCAACATGCAAAAATCTGTAGTGTTTCTATATACTAACAACAAATTGTCTGAAAAAGAAATTAAGAAAAAAAAATCCCATTTACAATAACATCAAAAAATACTTAGGAGCAAATTTAACCAAGAAAGTAAAATATCTGCATACTGAAAACTATGAAACATTGATAAAAGAAATTAAAAGTGACACAAATAAATGGAAATACATATTATGCTCATGGATTGGAAGAATTAATATTGTTAAAATATCCATACTATCTTAAGCAATCTATAGATTCAAGGTAATCTCTACTAAAATTCCCATCATTTTTTTCAGAAATAGAAAAAATAATCCTGAAATATATATGTAACTGAGAAGACTGCAAATGGCCAATCTTGACCAAAAAGAATAAAGGTATAGGCATCACACTACTGAATTTCAAAATATCTTACAAAACTACAGTAATCAAAACAAGCTGGTACTGGCATAAATCACATACATTAGCCAACAGAATAGAACGTTCAGAAATAAACCTACACATCTACAGTCAACTGATTTTTGACAAAGGTGCCAAAAACACATCTTGGGGAAAGAACAGGCTCTTCAATAAATGCTGTTAGGAAAACTAAAGATCCACATACAGAAGAATGGAAATAGATCTTTATCTCAGCCCTTACACAATAATTAATTCAAAATTAATTAAAGACTTAAACATGAGACCTAAAACTATAAAAGTATTAGAAGAAAACCTGGGAAAATCTTCATGGCATTGGTCTGGACAGAGATTTCCTGAATATAATCCTAAAAGCACAAGCAATAAAGGAAAAATAAACAAATGGGATTATATGAAACCTAAAAGCTTCTACATGAAAACAATTAGTAGAGTGAAGAGCTTCTACAAGAAAACAATTAGTAGAGTGAAGAGACAACCACAGATTGAGAGAAAAATATTTTCAAAGCATATTTTGGATAAGGGCTAATATCCAAAATAAACAAGGAACTCACTACTCAATAACACAACAACAATAACAAGTAATCCTATTTAAAAACTGAAAGAGAAAAAGAATCTCAAGGATGAGTTTTTGGAATTGATTCTGGGGTTTCTGGAGTTAGTCCTCTGATTTGATTAGATATAAAGGCACTCATAATTCTATTTTCCATAGTGAGGAGATCACTAACAGTACATAGTGTGATGTGGCAATAGAGATGCACAAAATATCGCCACTGGACACTCCTAATGGAATACCTGTAAGAGGCAAAATTCAAGGTGACTATATTTGATACCTTAGAATATTTTTTTGTCAAACTGACAAGTATAAGATTGACTGATAGGTTCTAATTGCACTGAACAAAGTGGGAAAAGAAAAGGATGAGCTCAGAGATTCTAATTCTCAGCTCTAACACTGTATAAAGGACCTGAAGGTTTCTATGCCTTCCCTGAAAGAGACTCTATTTCCTGAAACCATAGATCTGAGATTGCTGAAAACCACATCTAGGATCTCTCTGGTGAGTGGTTGAATTATAATGCATATTTATCAACTTCTCTAGGTAGCTGCTATTAAAATGATGGCATTAACTGTGAAGAAATGGGACCCTGAGAGCTGGAATAAGGCATACTACTGATGATGGTATTATAAATTAGTGCAGCCATTTTGGATTCTTAACATTACGTCCCTAAATTCTGACAAGTATTTTTTGCCAGTAGAAGCAGCCACCTAACCCCTTTCTGAGGAGATAAACCCTGCATTGTCTGAGAAACCTGTGATGACTTCCCTGTGGTAGGTGTCTTACAAGATAATGCTGAGTCTCCCAGGAACCCCAATTTACATTCATCTTTGGTTCCAGACTTTAATCTAGCCCTAAAAGACTAGACTTTTAGGACTAAATTCAAGTCCTAAAAGAGAGGTGCAGAGTGCACCCATGAGAAGTTGTACTACACTTTAAAAAACTACTTGACTTTTCCAATTTATGCCAACAGTGACAGGGAATAAATAGAGAGATGAACACTAAGGATGTGGAAAAATGGTAGAAGTTAACTTAGATAAGGCCAAATTTACAAATATGTTCCCACTAAGCAGAGATCCTGGACTTCATGTTGCAGCTCTAACCATTTGTTTGATTGGTTGATCAAAACATGAACCAAAAGTTGTGTTGCACTAAATAAAGTCAAAAAGGCAGACTTGTCCTGGGGTACTGCAGAGAAAAGAATTCAAAGGCTTAAGAGATTGAAATGTTAGGGTGGATTTATTACTTAAGACTTGCTCACCCAGGCTGAGAGGGTCCAGAGGACATACTTTTCACTCTGACGGTGAAATAAATAAATTTGTGACAGAAACTCTAGCATCTTCAAAGAGCTCTATGGTTGTTCTTGCCTATAAAGAGCTCTATGGTTGTTCTTGCCTATAAGGTAGAAATTACAGTGGGAACTACTGCCACAGAATTGGAATACCCAGATGCAATGAAATTAATTGGATCCCAGGGTAGCAGGAGTCAAGTGGTGTCACTTAATAACCAAAGGCAAGGTGGGTGTGGTTGCCATAATGGACAGCAAAATCATAGCAATAATCAGAATAGTCGGACTCTCAGAGACCTGTGGCATTTGCTAAATGATCATCATGTTCTTAGAAGTGAAAAGATAAGCAGGCTATTAAATTCTTACTTGATTTGTACAAGCAAAAGAGTTCTAGGTCAAGTGAACTAAAATCTAACTTGAATCACAAAAACAGAGTCATTACTCCTTAATCAATTCCCAGAATTGTGCCAGTTTACAGACCCAGGACTCCTTCAATTAATGGGAGGCTGGATACCCTGAGGAAGGGCTCTGCTATACTGCCAGAAATTTATACTGTTAATCTTTTCCCATCCTTTTGCAAAGGGATTACAGCCTTTTACCAAGGTGATCATCACTAGGGAGAAAGAAATAACCATAGTTTAGGGAGAATAGTGGACACTGGCTCTGAAATTATGCTAATTTCAAAAGAGCAAAGACATCACTGTGGTCCACCAGTTAGAGTAGGGACTTGCAGAGTGATCAATGAAATTTTAGCTCAGGTTCATCTCACAGTGGGCCTTGTGGGTCTTTGAGCCCATCCTGTGGTTATTTCCTAAATTCCAGAATGTGTGATTGGAATAGACATGTTCAAAACTAGCAGAGTCCCCATTTTAACTCCACGACCTATGCAGTGAGGTCTATTATGGTAGGTAAGGCCAAGTGGAAACCACTAGAACTGCCTGTGCCTAGGAAAATAGTAATGCAAAAGCAATACTACATTCCTGAAGGGATTTCACAGATTAGTGCCAGCATCAAGGACTGAAAGAAAGGATTGCAGGGGTGGCACATTCAACTCACCCATATGGCCTGTGTGGAAGATAAATGGATTTTGGAAAATTACAGTACATTACTGTGAACTTAATCAAGTGGTAACTCCAACTGAAACCACTTTACCAGATGTGTTTCATTGTTTGTGCAAATTAAAGCATGCTATGGTAACTGGTATGCAGTTATTGACTTTGTAAATGCTTTCTTTTTCACAGGTGTTAATAAAAACCACCAGAAGCAGTTTGCTTTCAACAGGCAAGTACAGTAATATACATTCACTGTCCTATCTCAGTGGTATATCAACTCTCCAGCCCTATGTCAGTATCTAGTTGTGGGGATCTTGATCATCTTTTTGTTCCACAAATTATCAAACTGACCTATTACATGGATGACATTCTGCTGATTGGACCTAGGGAGAAAGAAATAGCAACTACTCTAGATTAAGGCATGGAAACATGGACATAGACATGAGAAATAGAGATTTCATGGACTAAGACAGAGACATAACAATGAAGTTAAGACTGCTATCTGGCCACTTTGGACTCATCATATGTCTGAATCAACATGTAAAATATGGAGTTAGGTTACTGGCTGGGTGATTGGCACTGGTTACACAGTGGATATTGGACTGCTTCTTGACAATGGAGCTAGGGAAGTAAATATCTAGAATACAGGAGATACCTTAGGTTGTCTGTTAGTACTACCATGCCCTGTGATTAACATTAATGAAAAACTACAACAACCCAATTCAGGCAGGATTACTAATAGCCAAGATCCTTCTAGAATAAAAATTTGAGTCGTCCCACCAGCTTAAGAACCACAGCCAGCTGAAGCACTCATAGGGAGAAAACAGAATACATAATGGTCAGTGGGAAAAGATAGCTATATATTATAACTATGACCATGTGACCAGTTGCAGAACTAAAGGCTGTATTTGTTATGAGTATTTCTTCCTTATTTTTTATGAATGTGGTTGTATATTTAAACTTTTTCTTCTCTATCTTATCCTCTTATCAGATTTCAGTATTGTTAATTTTACAGTATAGCATTTAAGTTTCAGGATATCAAGGAGAAAAGGAAGCACTACCCAAACACTTTGCAATAAAAAGCCTTTCCCCAAAGAAAACTCCAGGCCCAGATAACTTCAATGGTGAATTTTGTCAAATACTTTAAAAAGCAACAATGTCAACCTGACACAAGCTCTTTCATAAAATAGAAGAGGAGGACAAAAGGGAGCAGTGAGTCCTACTTGCAAGAGGAGAATCAGGATGTTTCATATAAGATGCAATACTTGAGAGTCCTAAAAGATGTGCATGTATTTGTCAAGTACTGAGTTTATATTTCTTTCCTATAGTTTCTACATTTTTGTCCCATTTCTGTCCCTTTGACCCACGCAGAGCACATGTAGCCCAACTAACACAGAATGACTTTTGAAATATTCAAAAGAGTGCCTTTGCGACACCACTACCTCCTCTGATTTCCAGGCCCTCGCTATTTCTGGCACATTCATCTTGAAAACTCATACACGTTAATACCACTCTGGAGACAATATGGCAGAGTAGTTAGAAACCCTCAGGCCCTGCCATCAGGAAGATATGGGCTGAGATGCTCTGCTACTATTGTGACTTTCAGCAGGTCATTCAATTTGCCAGTGATGATTTTCACATTTTCAAAATGAAAATGATAACACTACCCATCTCTAGAACTGTTGCAGAATTAAATGAGAGAACACATTTGAATTTATTCACTAGTTCCCAGGTTTAACATATGTTTATGTTGTTCTTTTTCTCATTATATAAAATCCTGAAACTGAACATAGCTCTCCTAAGAAAGAGGAGCCAAGAACCATCCTCCCTTTATCTAATATATAGTGAAAGTGTGGTTTTTAAAAGTAATACTTCTATTAAGAAAATCTCAATTTTATCAATTTTTAGCAATCACAGTACTCTACTGATTTATGTTTGGCTTATGGCTGATACAAATACTAAGAACTTTTCTTTGCATGCCAGTGATGCCAACTCATGTTTCTACCCTGTACTAGAATCTCTGTTTTGTTTCTTAATTTATAAATATTAAGTTAATATATGCATATGGAAATCCTTTCCAATGTGCAACAGGGAATTCAGTGAAAACGAAGATGGCCTCTACCACTGAATCAATAGTTTTCCTGTTTCTTTCTCTAAAATTGACTACCATTACTAACTGTTAGAATTCACTCAGAGTGGCTGGCAAAATACTAGGGAAATATTAGGGAAAGTTACAGATTGTAGTCTCAAACCTTTTGGAAGGGCAAAAGGTTTTACTGGGACAGGCTGAAGGCAGCTGGCTCATTTACATTAGATTAGGGAAAAGTAGGGATGATAAGAGGCTTTCCCAGTTAAGTCTGTTTACCCCCCATTCCTTTGTCTCTGCTCTGTTTACTCATGTAAACTTTGTGCTGAATGGTCCTTTCAGAGGGAGATTAAAGGGGAACTACCTGTTAATAGTGTTTACTCTGGGCCCTGGAACCTTAAAAAGCTTTCATCATTCGTTAAAAACAACTCTTTTAACCATGTTAATTATTCCACAAATGTGTTGACTTAGAACCTCTCTTATGAAACTGATCCTGAATAAATGGGAGTATGTGGAGGGAGTCTTGGTCGATTGGCTACAGTCACCCTCTGACAGCAGCTGACAACCATCCCTAGCCCACTTGAATCACTGAAATAGGTGTGAGAGTGTATTTATTTGTCTGTCATTGAGTAAGGGTCTGCAAGACAGACCTCCACATGTGGTGATCGACGTCTCAACTAACTTCTTGATATTCTGCCAGAGACAGGATTTGTCTCTTCCAAAGCCTCCCCTAAAGAAAACTCTATTATTTTATTAAAATTCAATTTATCACATTTTTCTTTCATTGACTGGCTTTTGGTATTTTATCAAAAATCTTATCACCACATCCAAGGTTATTTCATTTTCTTTTATGGTCTTTTTTTCCTATGTGGGTGTGTCTTCCAATAATTCTAGCACTGTTTGTGCTGAAAGCTTGTCAATTCTCCATTGAATTGTCATTGTTGCTTTGTCAAAGGTCAGTTCACTATATCTGTGTGAGACTACTTCAGAGCATTTATCTATTGCCAGTGCTGCACTGTCTTCATTACTGTGGTTTTATAGTAAGCCTTGAAGTCAAATAGTGTGAGTCTTCCAACTACATTTTCCTTCTTTAGTGTTGTGTTGGCTATTCCAGATTTCTTGCCTATAGAATCAGTTTGTTGATATGTTAATTGGCTTGCTGATATTTTTATTGGAATTGTATTGAATTTAGATCAAGTTGGGAAGCATTGATGTGTTCCAATTCATGAACTTGGAGTATCTCTCTACTTAGATCTTGAATTTCTTTTGTCAGAGTGGTGCAGCTATTCACATACAAATACTGTACATGTTTTGTTAGATTTAAACTTAAATATTTTATTTTGGGGTGCTATTGTAAATACTATTTTTAAAAAGTTCAAAATCCCATTGTTTGTTCATGGTATGTAGCAAAGCAATTTACTTTTGCTTATTAACCTTGTACCCTTCAATCTTGTAATCAGTTATTAGCTCTAGGAGTTTTGTTGTCAATGGCAATCATGTCATCTGTAAACAAAAATAGTTTTCTTTTCTTTTCCTAATCTGTATATCTTTTATTTCATTTTCTTGTATAATTACACTGGCTAGGACATCCAGTATAATGTTGAATAGAAGTGGTGAGAGAGGGCATCTCAGCCTTGTTATTAATTTTAGGGGAAAAGCATTCAGTTTATAGGTAGATATGTTTTTTTTTCAACATTAAATATTTATACAATTCTTTTGCTTTCATGGTTTCTGATAAGAAGTCCAAAATAATTCTTGCCTTTGTTCCTTTATAAGTTGTGTTTTGTTTTGTTTTGTTTTGTTTTGAACTGCTGACTTCTTTCTAGATTTTCTCTGTGTATTTGGTTTGCTTCAATCTGGATATTATTTCTAAGTGTAGAATTTGGGGGTATTTATTCTGCTTGGTTTTTCTGAGGTTTCTGAATCTGTGGTTTTAAGTCTGTCATTAATTTTGGAAAGCTTTTGGCCACGCTACTTCAAATTTTTATTCTACTTTATTCTCTCTTCCTTTTTTTTTCTGGCATTCTACAGAAGTTATTCTTTTTAAAATTTTCCCACAGTTCTTGTACATTCTATTATGCTTTTACTCTCTTTTGTCATTGCATTTTTGCTTAGGAAATATTTGTTGACATATCTTCATGCTCAGATTCTTTCCTTGGCTTGGTCCAGTCTGCTGCTGACATTATCAAAGGCATTCTTCATTTCTGTTACAGTGTTTTATTTCTAACATTTTTCATTGATTCTTTCTTAGAGTTTCCATCTCTATGCTTACATTATCCATCTGTTCTTGTACGTTGTCTCCTTTTTCCATTAGAAATCTTAACATATTAATCATAATTAATGTAAATTTCTCATCTGGTAATTCCAAAATCTGTGTCTTTTTTTCAGTCTAGTTCTAATGCTTACTTTCTCTTTAGATTCTTGTTTTCATGCCTTGTGGCAAGTTTTGAAATTTTACTTAAAACCTGAACATTGACTCTTTTTTTCCTGCTTTGTGGCAAGTTTTGAAATTTTATTTAAAACTTGAACACAGAAGTTTCAGATCCAAGATGGCCAATTAGGAGCAGCTCAGGATTGCAGTTCCCAGTGAAAGTGCAGAGGGTGTAGTGGACGCCGCATTTCCAGATGGATTTTTATTACCCACAGACCAGGAGATTCCCAGGCATAGGAGCCCCATGGGCCACCAGCGTGGCTGTTTTGGTTGGCGAGGCTGTTTTGCCGGTGCCCTGGCACGGCGGTTCTCCATGCAAAATACACTGTTCTGGGTGCCCTTTTAACTGGCAAGCTATGGGAAGGCAGATTAAAAAGAGGACTGAATCAGGGAGCCAGCCAAGGAGATTCCCAGGCAAAAAAGCACCACAAATCTCAGCGCCGCTATTTCAGCTGGTGCAGTGTATCACTGCACAGGAAATCACACAGATTCCAGCGCCTTTTCAACAGGCAACTGGAACACCTGGGAGAGAGTCAACCTTTCAACTAAAAAGGCTCTGAGGCAGTGAGCCAGGTGATCAGGCTCGGCTAAAAGAGCAAATGGAAATGCTCTCGGTTAAGAGTTTCACAGCAAGCACAGCTGAACCTGGGACAGCCCAGTTCTGCAGGGGCGGGGTGCCCGCCATTACTGAGGAACTCCACCACTATGGAGGTAGTCCGCCATTGGAGAGGCAGCCTGCCATTGCTGACGCAACCCGCCATTACAGAGGTGGGCCACTATTGCTGAGGCAGTTCTAATTACACCCATATAAACAGAACTGCAGGGAAGTTCACACAGCAGCTGGGTGGAGCCCACAGCAGCTCAGCAAAGCCTCTGCAGGCAGGCAGTAACTAGGCTGCCTCCTTGCTGGGCAGGGCGGCCCTGAAAAAAAAGCAGCAGCACAGCGGAAACTCATAAATAAAGCCCTAACTCCCCAGGACAGAATACCTGGGGAAAAAAAAAAAGGTGGGGTTTATGAGTTCTGCTGCAGCAGATTTAAACGTACCTGCCCAGCAGCTCTGAATGAACAATGGAGCTCACAACTCAGCACTTCAGCTCCTATAAAGGAAAGACTGTCCCCTCAAGCAGCTCCCTGACCCCCGTATATCCAAAGAGTCGCCTCATAAAGGAGAGATCAGACTGACATTTGGCAAGTATCCTTCTGGGAAAAAGATAGCAGAAGAAGAAACTGGTAGCAACCCTTACTGTTCTGCAGCTGCTGCAGGAGATCCCCAGGCAAGCAGGGCCTGGAGTGGACCTCAGCAGTCCTACAGCAGAGGGGCCAGACTGTTAGAAGGAAAACTAAGAAACAGAAATAACTCCATCATCAACAAACTGGACGTCCACTCAGAGAACCAATCAGAAAGTCAGCAACTACAAAGACGACAGGTGGATAAATACACAAATATGGGAAGAAACCAGCGCAAAAGGAATGAAAACACCCGAAACCAGAACACCTCTCCTCCAACAAGGGATCACAACTCCTCATCAGCAAGGGAATAAGGCTAGACAGAGAATGATTGTGATGAAATTACAGAATCAGGCTTCAGAAGGTGGGTAATAAGAAACTTCTGTGAGCTAAAGGAACATGTTCTAACCCAATGCAAAGAAACTAAGAACCTTGAAAAAAGATTTGATGAAATGCTAATGAGAATGGACAACTTAGAGAAGAATATAAGTGAATTGATGGAGCTGGAAAACACAACATGAGAACTTCAAGAAGCATGCACAAGTTTCAACAGCCGAATTAACCAAGCAGAAGAAAGGATATCAGAGGTCGAAGATCAAATGAATGAAATAAAACGAGAAGGCAAGATTAGAGAAAAAAGAGTAAAAAGGAATGAACAGAGTCTCCAAGAAATATGGGACTATGTGAAAAGACCTAATCTACGTTTGATAGGTGTACCTGAATGTGACAAAGAGAATGAATCGTAGCTGGAAAATATTCTTCAGGATATCATCCAGGAAAACTTCCCCAACCTAACAAGGCAGGCCAGTATTCAAGTCCAGGAAATACAGAGAATACCACAAAAATATTCCTCAAGAAGAGCAATCCCAAGGCACATAATCCTCAGATTCACTGGGTTGAAATGAAGGACAAAATGCTAAAGGCAGCCAGAGAGAAAGGTCTTGACCTTTGCCCACAAAGGGAAGCCCATCAGACTCATAGCAGACCTCTCAGCAGAAACCTTACAAGCAAGAAGAGAGTGGGGGCCAACATTCAACATCCTTAAAGAAAATTTTTCAACCCAGAATTTCATACCCAGCCAAACTAAGCTTCATAAGTGAAGAAAAAATAAAATCCTTTGCAAACCAGCAAGTACTCAGAGATTTCATCACTACCAGGCCTGCTTTACAAGAGGTCCCATAAGAGGCACTACACATAGAAAGGAACAACCAGTACCAGTCACTCCAAAAACATACCAAATGGTAAAGAGCATCAACACAATGAAAAATCCGCATCGACTAATGGGCAAAACGGCCAGCTAGCATCAAAATGGCAGGATCAAGTTCACACATAACAATATTAAACCTAAATGTAAATAGACTAAATGCCCAATCAAAAGACACAGACTGGCAAATTGGATTAAAATCCACAACCCATCGGTGTGCTGTATCCAGGAAACCCATCTCACATGCAAGGATACACAAAGGCTTAAAATAAAGGGATGGAGGAAGATTTACCAAGCAAATGGAGAGCAAAAAAAAGCAAGAGTTGCAATTCTCGTCTCTGATAAAATAGACTTTAAACCAACAAAGATCAAAAGAGACAAAGAAGGACATTATATAATGGTAAAAGGATCAATGCAACAAGAAGAGCTAACTATCCTAAATATATACACACTCAATACAGGAGCACCCAGATACATAAGGCAAGTTCTCAATGACTTACAAAGAGACTTAGACTCCCACACAATAATAGTGGGAGACTTTAACACCCCATTGTCAACATTAGACAGATCAACCAGACAGAAAATTAACAAGGGTATTCTGGCCTTGAACTTAAACCTTGAACAAGCAAACTTAATAGACATTTACAGAACTCTCCACCCCAAATCCATAGAATATACATTCTTCTCAACACCACATCACACCGACTCTAAAATTGACCACATAATTGGAAGTAAATTACGCCTAAGCTAATGCAAAAGAACGGAAATCATAACAAGCAATCTCTCAGACCACAGTGCAATCAAGTTAGAACTCAGAATTCAGAAACTAACTCAGAACCACACAGCTTCATGGAAACTGAACAACTGGCTCTTGAATGTGGACTGGATAAACAATGAAATGAAGGCAGAAATAAAGATGTTCTTCGAAACCAACGAGAATGAAGACACAACATACCAGATTCTCTGGGACACATTTAAAGCAGTCTCTAGAGGAAAATATATAGCAGTAAGTGCCCACATGAGAAGCAAGGAGAGATCTAAAATTGACACCCTATCATCAAAATTGAAAGAGCTAGAGGAGCAAGATAAAAAAAAAAAACTCAAAACCTATCAGAAGACAAGAAATAACTAAGATCAGAGCAGAACTGAAGGAGACAGAAACACAAAAAAACCCTTCAAAAAATCAATAAATCCAGGAACTGGTTGTTTGAAAAGATCAACAAAATAGAACACTAGCCAGATTAATAAAAAAGAAAAGAGAAAATAATCAAATAGATGCAATAAAAAATGATAAAGGGGATATTACCACAGATTCCACAGAAATTCAAACCATCATCAGAAATTATTACAAACAACTCTATGCACATAAACTAGTAAACCTGGAAGAAATGGATAAATTCCTGGACACTTGCCTCCTCCCAAGTCTAAACCAGGAAGAAGTTGAAACCCTGAATAGACCAATAACAAAGTCTGAACTTGAGGCAACAACTAAGAGCCTACCACCCAAAAAAAGCCCAGGTCCAGATGGGTTCACGGCCAAATTCTACCAGACATACAAAGAGGAGCTGGTACCATTCCTTCTGAAACTATTCCAAACAACACAAAAAGAGGAAATCCTTCCCAAATCATTTTATGACACCAACATCATCCTGATACCAAAATCTGGCAGAGACTCAACAAAAAAAGAAAACTTTAGGCCAATATCCATGATGAACACAGATGCAGAAATCTTCAAAAAAATACTCGCAAACTGATTGCAACAGCACATCAAAAAGCTTATCCACCATGATCAAGTAGGATTCATCCCGGGGATGCAAGGCTGGTTCAACATACGCAAGTCTATAAACATAATTCACCACATAAACAGAACCAAAGACAAAAACCACATGATTATCTCAATTGATGCAGAGAAGGCCTTTGACAAAATTCAACAGCCGTTTATGCTAAAAACCCTCAATAAACTAGGTATTGACGGAACGTATCTTAAAATAATAAAAGCTGTTTACGGCAAACCAACAGCCAATATCATACTGAATGGGCAAAATCTGGAAGCATTCCCTTTGAAATCTGGCACTAGACAAGGATGCCGTCTCTCATCACTCCTATTCAATATATTACTGGAAGTTCTAGACAGAGCAATCAGGCAAGAAAAAGAAATAAAGGGTATTCAAATAGGAAAGGAGGAAGTCAAATTGTCTCTATTTGCAGACGACATGATTGTATATTTACAAGACCCCATCGTCTCAGCCCACAATCTCCTAAAACTGATAAGCAACAACTTCAGCAAAGTCTCAGGATACAAAATCAATGTACAAAACTCACAAGCATTCCTATACACCAATAACAGACTTAAAGAGAGCCAAATCAAGAATGAACTGCCATTCACAATTGCTATAAAGAGAATAAAATATCTAGGAATACAACTAACAAGGGAAGTAAAGGACCTCTTCAAAGAGAACTACAAACCACTGCTCAATGAAATAAGAGAGGACACAAACAGATGGAGAAACATTCGGTGTTCATGGTTAGGAAGAATCAATATCGTGAAAATGGCCATACTGCCCAAAGTAATTTACAGATTCAATGCTATCCCCATCAAGCTACCAATGACCTTCTTCACAGAACTGGAAAAAACCACCTTAACCTTCATATGGAACCAAAAGAGAGCCCGCATAGCCAAGTCAATTCTAAGCAAAAAAAAAAAAAAAAAAAAAAAAAGCAGGAGGCATCACACTCCTGGACTTCAAATTATACCACAAGGCTACAGTAATCAAAACTGCATGGTACTGGTACCAAAACAGGGATATAGACCAATGGAACAGAACAGAGGCCTCAGAGGCAACACAACATATCTACAACCATCAGATCTTTGACAAACCTGACAAAAACAAACAATGGGGAAAGGATTCCTTGTTTAATAAATGGTGTTGGGAAAACTGGCTACCCATGTGCAGAAAACAGAAACTGGACCCCTACCTGACACCTTACCCTAAAATTAACTCCAGATGGATTAAAGACTTAAACATAAGACCTAACACCATAAAAACCCTAGAAGAAAATCTAGGCAAAACCATTCAGGACCTAGGCATAGGCAAGGACTTCATGACCAAAACACCAAAAGCATTGGCAACAAAAGCCAAAATAGACAAATGGGACCTAATCAAACTCCACAGCTTTTGCACGGCAAAAGAAACAGTCATTAGAGTGAATCGACAACCAACAGAATGGAAAAAAAATTTTGCAGTCTACCCATCTGACAAAGGGCTGATATCCAGAATTTACAAAGAATTAAAACAGATTTACAAGAAAAAAACAAGCCCATTCACAATTGGGCGAAGGATATGAACAGACACTTTACAAAATAAGACATATATGAGGCCAATAAACATATGAAAGAATGCTCATCATCACTGGTCATTAGAGAAATGCAAATCAAAACTACATTGAGATACCATCTGACACCAGTTAGAATGGCGATCATTAAAAAATCTAGAGACAATAGATGCTGGAGAGGATGTGGAGAAATAAGAACACTTTTACACTGTTGGTGGGAGTGTAAATTAGTTCAACCATTGTGGAAGACAGTGTGGCAATTCCTCAAGGACTGAGAAATAGAAATCCCATTTGACCCAGCAATCCCATTACTGGGTATATATCCAAAGGATTAT
This sequence comes from Plecturocebus donacophilus, assembly GCA_004027715.1. NCBI lineage: Eukaryota > Metazoa > Chordata > Mammalia > Primates > Pitheciidae > Plecturocebus > Plecturocebus donacophilus. The sequence goes on from PVKP010021700.1 coordinate 38,593, forward strand.
AAATCGTTCTACTATAAGGACACATGCACACGAATGTTCATTGCAGCACAGTTTACAATAGCAAAGACCTGGAACCAACCCAAATGCCCATTGATGATAGACTGGACAGGGAAAATGTGGCACATATACACCATGGAATATTATGCAGCCATCAAAAACGATGAGTTTGTGTCCTTTGTAGGGA
>PVKP010021701.1:0-38761 GCA_004027715.1 Plecturocebus donacophilus
GCCTCAGCCCGGCTGTCCCCTCACCTCAGCCCGGCTGTCCCCCGCCTCAGCCCGGCTGTCCTCTGCCTCAGCTCAGCTGTCCCCTCACCTCAGCCCACCTGTCACTCGCCTCAGCCCAGCTGTCCCCTGCCTCAGCCCAGCTGTCCCCACTCCAGTCCAGCTGTGCCCTCATCTCAGCCCAGCTGTCTCCCTAGATTTATCCAACTACTCTCTCAGTATAAGCCTAGATGTTCCTCAACGTGAGTGACAAAGGCCTGGCATAGCAGCCCGAGCGCGGCGGCTTCTGCATAGGAGCTTCGCCATGCTCTCACGTCCACCCACCTGTTCCGCATCAGTTCAGTGTTTCCTGTGCCCGTCAGCTCTCCCTTTATTAGGCCAGTGGCTCTGCTCCTGCCCCAGGCCAGGCACTCCCGCCCCTTTGCTCAGTGGCTCTCCCGACAGCTGCCCAGCTCATCCCCCTCAGGTCGGCCTCGATGCTGCCTTCCACATCCACGCAGCTCTTCTCCCATCACGTCACCTGCGCTGGCCCTGTCTCGGGCACGTCTCCCCTTACATGGGTGCACTCGTTCTCTTTTCTGGGCCCCCTCTCAGTGAAAAGACTTTATTGGGTCCCCCCAGCGGCTTCTTGGGCATTGCTAGAGGGTGCCCCCTGATCTCCTACTTTCCTCAACATGGGGCCAGGGGCCTGGCTTGCGGTGTCTAATCCTAGAGTCACACCAGGCTCTTCCCTGAGAGGGACAGGGCACGGGGAGGAAGCACTCATGGCTGGAAGAAGAAAGGAGGCATTCGGGCATCCCTGTCCCCTAGGGCCAGGAGGGACCCCAACATCATCACCGTTCCTTCTCGAAGCTGGTGTTGGGGGGGTACTTGGCACGACCCCATTCCCGGAGTGGCAGGAGGGAGCCCAAACATTCCACAGTCACCCAATTCCAGGTAGGAGAGGCACTCCCCTAACACCTCCGGCCTGATCTCGACAGAAGCAACTCCCGGAATCATCTCCATCCTCACTGGAGCCCCCAGAGGAGAAAAGACAGATCCTGATTAAATATGCAAATTCAAGCAGATGGCGGAGCTGGGTGATGGACGGGCTGTCAGGAGAGCACGTCACCATGAGACGTGTGTGTGTCTGTGTGATAAGTGTGGGGACACTGTGTGGGGGAGGGACCCGCGGCTGTGTTACTGCCTCTGGGGAGTCCGATGGGAGTGTGGGAGAGGGGTGGAGGAGGGAATGGGGTGACTTTCCACCAGGGGCCAGCCAGGAACTCCCTGCGGCCAGCTCACCAGGCCTGTCCTGGCCTCTCTCAGCCAGGATGTTAATTCCACCAGGTCAGGGCTGGAACAGGAGGGGATTCGTTAGTATAATCTGCACCTATATCTCTGCTCTTGCCATCGGCCAAACAATAAAAGACACAATATTTACACAACTTACCGGAGGAAGCAATATTGGGCCATTGATTTTGTGTCCCTCGGATTTTCACGGTCTAAACCTTAATGGTTTTTAATCATAAAATATTAGCGCTGTAGGGCACTTAGCACTGGCATCTTGCTGTTGAGAGATGGTCTCCTCCCCTTCGCGGCCCCAAGGGGAGTGCCCCATGGGGGAGGGGTTGATATCCCCTTCCCCCACACCCAGGGCAGCAGAGCCTCCCGCGTGCCTGCTGTGGAATTGGCCCAGGTCTGGGCACAGCATGGGAGCCCCCAAAGGATAGGGCATCCTACCCATCAGTCCCCCCAGTTCTAGGGGCAATCACCTCCAAAAACTGATCTACCTTCCTCGAGAGTTCTTAAAATGAAAGCTTCTTCCCTTGTTTGTCTCCCTCAGCTATATATTCCCCCCACCTTTGCTTGAGGACCCCACTCCCCTGTTCTGTCCCCTAGGTGGGGTGCTTGGACCAGCTCCAATTCCTTTCTGTATCTTTAGTCGGGGCACAGTGCCTGAAACAGCACTGGTGCTCAGTATTGGTTGAATGAATGAGTAGATGTGCTAGACTCTAAAGGCAGATTTCAAAAAGGAATTTTCTATTGACTCATTCATTTATTCAACAAATATTTATTAATCACCTACTATGTGGCTGATCTCAGAGATGAATCAGACCCAGGTCCTGCCCTCACCATAGTAGATGCTGTACAGGAGCCATCTCTTTCTAGCTCATCCTGGAGGATAAGCTAGAAAGAGCTTTTCAGCAGGGAGTCTGAGTCCCCTGAATGAAGCTCAGCCTCCTCAGGAGACCACTTTGAAGGCCCAAACTTGTGAGGTGTGGAGATATGAACAGATCACATGTCTCAGCCCCTTCTCATCCCAACCAGGGAGGGCTTCCTGGAAGGGACTTCCTTGAAGAATGAGGTTGGGACATTGTGAGTGTGTTCATGTGAGCAGGAAGTCCTGATGTCCCCCTGGGAGAGGCTGGTTCCTCTGGTGAGAGGGAGACATGGGTGGGAGGTGATTGTTGCTGTTATTTGTACTGAAATGAACACATTGCCTACCCCACCCAGCCTCCCCCATCCCCATGCCTGCGGGGAAGTCAATAGCAATGGATTACGCAGCAAGGGGAAGGCTGAAAGTACAATTGGAAGAAAGATAAAGATAATTAAAACTAATTCCAACTGTTCCCAGAGAAATCAATTTCATAACTTCAGTGTGTCCCTAAACTTGTTCCTGAGGCTCTGCAGCACTGAGCACAGGGCAGGTGTTTGAGTGCGTGATGTGCAGACACAGGTACCTGTGTAAGCGGGTGCTTGTAATGCCTGCATGCATGTATGTGGCTTCCTGCACATACGTGCATATTTGTATGCAATGTGCATACTTTGTATATGTTGGGGGACACACAGGTGGGTTGGGCAGCAATTCTTCCAGCTCTCCAAGTGGTGCCCGCTTATGGCTTCACCTTTGATTCTCGGGGAGGAGGTATGGAAAGGGCAAGAGAATTAGAGTGGCTGGCTGGTAGGGTCAGGTCACCCTCCCCTCTACCAAGGCCTTAGATGCCACCTGTCTGGTCCACTTCTCCCTTATACACATAAGGAGACGGAGGCCCAGAGAGGTGAGGCTTGCCGTGGGTCATGCAGCAAGTGAGACGCAGCATTGGAACCGGAAGGTTAGTCTCCTGGGTTTCCTCTACTCTAAGGACGTACTGGCCACTGGGACAAGGGCAGCCAGGGGTGGAAGGAGAAGTGGATCTGATTTTTTATGGCTAGGAGCCCTCGTGTGAACCGCCCCTTAATTGTCTAATTTCTTCCTTCTTCTAACATAGGCTGAGCACCTGCTATGTGTCAGGCCTTGGGGGTTCTCTAGCTTGGCTGGGGGGCGCTGGGGGTGGCCATTGCTGGCTCTGGGAGAGACTGGTTCCTCTGGAGGAGAGGGCTGCTCGGCTGTGGGGAACTGGTGGATGGTGGCCTCTCCTAGTCCCTTATAGGGAAGTCTCTGAAGCAGTGCTCAGGGCAGAGACCCGCCTGAGAAGTACAAGCTGCCAAATGGTCTGCCCTGACTGAGGATGGCTCTGTTGGCACTGCTGTCACAGCTGGTGACTTCTCACAGGGACCTCAAGGTTCACCTCTCAGGGACTTCCTGGTGTAGCCAGGAGTCCTGCCCACACCCCCCAACCCCTTGGTGGGCGTGCCTAGGGCAGCGTCTGATATATCTCTGGGTTTCCCAGGACCTGGCACAGACTCCAATACACAGTAGATCACCCTCCAGCACAGGACTGGCACGTGAATTAGCGAACCTTTGAGGATGAAGTGATCCACTCCAGAAAACCAAGCCAGGAAGACTCTGTCGGGGTGTAGGTGTTGATCACTCTAAATGAAGGCTTCCCTTTATCTGCCTGTGCCTGTGTCCTTGACGTTTAAATGGGTACTATTATCCACATGGCAGCTTCAGTGAGTCTGAGACGAGGTGGCCTAGCACTTCGTTTCCCTGTCTTTTAGGCACTGGGCTTTTCATTTTCCCTTCTTATAGGGACTTCATTTTCCCTTCTAATAGGCCCTGAGCTTCCATGAAGAGGGTCACTCTGTGAGCAAGGACCCAGGAAACAGCTCATGGCCAAACAGCTGCCTGGAAGTAGGGGTGGATGAAATGACTTTCCCAGTGCCTCCAGGCAAGGTGTCTGTGCACTCCATCCTTGGTCCAGCCTTCCACAGTGGGCCTGGGAGTGCGGATCCCGGGGGCTCCTGGGCGGCGCATCAGATTCTGCGGTGCCCCGGATAACCTCTAGGTGGCAGCATTGGCGAGCAGGAGTCAGATGGGCGAGGATGGAGGGGGCTGGGCTGGGCCTGGGGGCTAAGACTGCAGATCCTGTCCTTAAGCCTCCACCCTCTCCCAAGGTCTGAGAGCAGAACTTGGGTAGGGGTGGGGTGAGGAAAGAAGGCATCTTGAGAATTCCTGGACTGGGGAGTCAGGCTGATCCCTTCTCTTCCTGAGAGTCCCTCTGAGAGCTGGATTTCCAGCTGTTGAATCTGGACGTCAACAGCTGGGCAGGACACTGTGGCTGGAACCTCTTCCCTCAAAGACCCTCATACCCTGAGGAGTGGGACCTCCAGGGTGTGGGTGTGAGGGTATCTCTGGCAGCAGGGCAGTGGACACCCACGCGGCCAGGGATGCCCAGCAGCCCCAGTGTGAGGAACCCACCTTCTGCTCTGCCCTACCTCCTCAGCATCCCCCCCCCCTCTCCCTTTCCCCAGGAAGCCAGAGAGGAGCAGATGGGAACTGTCAGCAGCTCATTAGGGTTACAGATGGGGTGCTGGGGTGGGAGAGGGAGGAGGGGAGTTGGAGGGGGCAGAGTTCTTGGCCAGGTCCCTGTGGAGTCCCAGGCAGGGGCCACTGTGGGAGGGCGGTGTAGTCTTTCCTCTCAATTCCTTTCCAACCTGGGGAGAGGCTCGGGAGAAACCCCAGACTCTCCAGGAGGCTGCATCTGGTAGTAATCTGGAGGTGAGATGGGGGTTCAGGGGGCTAAGCTCACAGGTGTCCTCTGTTCTTTCCAGGTCCTGGCCTGCTGGATAGCAGTGCCCCTTCTCACCCTGGTCATCACAGGCCAGCTCTCAGCTTCCCCGGGCTGCAGGCTGGGAGGCCAGGGATAGATTTGATATAGGATGGGAACTTACAGCACTCCCAGGTCACAAGGGAGAGGGGACTAAAGACCATCTTTGGGGCCGGGTGCAGTGGCTCACGCCTGTAATCCCAGCACTTTGGGAGGCTGAGGCGGGCATATCATTTGAGGTCAGGAGTTCAAAACCAGCCTGACCGACGTGGTGAAACCCCGTCTCTACTAAAAATACAAAAAATAAGTCGGGTGTGGTGGTGGGTGCCTGTACTCCCAGCTCCTTGGGAGGCTTAGGCAGGAGAATTGTTTGAGCTCTGGAGGTGGAAGTTGCAGTGAGCTGAGATTGAACCACTGCACTGCAGCCTGGGAGACAGAGCGAGATTTTGTCTCAAAAAATAAATAAATAAATAAATAAAAAGACCATCTTTGGTCTGTAGGTGCTCTGGGGAGGAAACAACGGGTGAGTCTAGACTGTGGGGCCCTGAGCCACCTGCCTCGGCCTCAGCTGTTTCTAGAAGGGAGCTGTTTGGGGTCGGTCACTGAGCCCTGACTGCCCAGCCAGCCTCTGGTGTCTTGGCCACAAAGCACTGAAGCAGCTGCACAATGCCATGCCCAGGGCTAGAACACAGGAGGCCTGGGGCCTGAATGTGGGTGTCTGGTCAGCTGCCAGCTCCCGGTGACCTTCAACAACTCACTGTCTCTCTCAGCCTTAATTTTACCATCTGGTAAATGATAAAAATAATAATGGCTCACTTCCATTGAACGCTTACACAAGATACAACATTTTATGTGGATTATCTGGTTTAATGTTCACAATCCCCCTATGGAGAAATGAAAACTCAAGGGGGGCGAGTGACTTGGCCAAGGTCACACACCAAGGGGCAAGAACTGAGACCCAGCACTGCCTGAAGTCACGACCTCGCTCCTCCCCTGTCCCTTCCCTTGGGTTGTCCGCTCTTTCTCTAGGTCGGTGGGGGCGGAGGCTGATACTTCTTTCCTAATGTCTCTCCAGGAGGCTTAGGAGTGGGTGAGTGGAAGAGGGGTTATTGTAGAATTCTAGATTTAGCCAATAAAAATCCAGGATGCCTAGTTAAATATGAATGCCAAATGACAAATACATTTATAAGTGTGTTCCATGCAATAGTTAAGAGCTATCTATACTAAAGAATTACGTATTGTTTATCAGCAACCCTGGTCAGTAGAATGCATTGCATTGTGCCTTTACTAATTTCTAGGAATTATGCTGGAGAAGGAGAGATGAAGACTGGGTGGAAGAGAGTGGGGATGTGTGTGGATCACGCCCAAGACTTGCCACTCACTGCTAGGGCTGCCTCTTTGAGCTCGGTTTCCTCATCTGTCAAATGGGAAGAAGAACCTCTTCCTCTGTCCTCCTAAGGGATGACATAGCATCCAATACCCAGTTAGTTGTGAGTGTCTTTGAATAATACAGATGGCCTTGCCAAGATGAGCCCTAGTCCAGTTACTGGTGGTTGCCAGCCTGACTTCAGCTCTGTCTCCATCTCCTGGGCACCCACTGGTGAGCCTCTCTGCCCACTGTCACCCCGAGCTCCACAGAGGCCCACAGGGGCAGGCTGGTATCCATGAAGGGTTCTCACTTAACAATTCACAGGAAATCAGTAATCACTGAAACCTCCTGTGTGCGGGGGAGCCCTAGTCAGTGATAGGCCTGAACAGCCTTTGTTCACAGCCCAGTGTCACCATTGTCCAGCTGGAGAAGCCCCTAACTTCTTAGGGCCTCAGGACATCGATGTCCCCATCACTTACCCCAACAGCCAGGCCCAACTCACTTGTCACCTTCATCTGTTGCAGACAGATGGTAGGTTGGATAATCCGTATTTCGTGGTGGTCTTGCTGAGGCTTGTCTGCTGGGGTAAGTGATGGGGACACTCATATGACCTGGGGACAGATCCACACACATTCAGGCCACACATGAGATGCACACACCCACACAGATAGGAGGCTCCTCTAATGCATTTCCCCTCGACCCTAGCCTGAGCTTCACCTTTTCTCTGTAAAACACAGCCTGGTGTCCACCCCTCGCAGACCTCCTTATCCATAAGGACCTAATGACCTAGCCCGAGGGCCTCTGCTCCCTCAGGCTTACAAAGAATCAGTTGTATTATTTCCAAATTGGTTTATGCCACTAGCCCTTGTTAGTGAAATTCTACAATTTAATTAAATAATAAGTACACCAAAATACTGTGAGCACACAAAAAGTTGTTCTATAGAATGAAATTGAAGTCTTTAGAAAGACTCTATAAAGGTGAGTTGCTTAAAAAAATTGCTATCAAATTAGGTGTGGATAAGCAACTCTAAGATAAGACTGGGAACAAAATAATGAAAACCTAGAAGATGTGGCACTCATATCCCTTTACAAGAGTCTTTTTACCTTCTTGTTCCACTTTAGAGAAATTGAAATTGGAAATCGAGGATGAAGTGTTGTGGGTTTGGTTTACCCGAGAAAGAGGACACAGCTCCAATCATCAGAACCATAGGCAAAGGAAATACTTTGTCCTGCATTAGAGAAAATTAAAAAGGTAAAAAACACATATGCTTTTTGAAAGAAAATGTTGATGTTGTGTTTTTTTTTTACGATTTCCCCCAGAACCAATATTTTGGATTATCCCGCTACTCAAACTAATGGTATTAGTTTAACCAGAAGGCTTTTTCTGTCAGTACACATCAGCACACACACACACACACACACACACACACACACACACACACACGGAGTCACACACTCTCACAAGCATATCCATGTACACACATTTACACATACATACCCTTGCACATATATAACCCTGCACACACATATGTGCACATGGATACTGCACTCACCCAAACCATGTACTTACACACAGACACATGGGTACACACATTCTCACACTCCCAGGCTCACACATGTCGGTTCAGAGGCACACATGCGCATCAGTAACTCACACATACCTGAGCACACACATACACAAGCTGAACCCTTTTCCCCCTGCAAGAACAGCCAAGGCAATAAGCAGAGGCTGGTTTTTAATCAGAAATTCACCCGTTGGTGTTTTTCTCCCCTTGGCGGGCTGGGGGACTGGGGAGGATGATGAAGGAGGAGGAGGGAGGCTGTGGAGGGAGCCGGTGGGAGGAGTCGGGCCTGGGGCTAGATTCAGCTGGCACCCGGCTGGGGAGACATGTGGCTGCTGCAGGTGAGCTAGGTTTGAGCTGCATTATTGAGTGCCTGTTCCACTTTTATCTAAAATATAGCGAGGACTGGCTGAGCAGGAGGCCCTTTGGGAGGGCCAGGAGGGTGGTGGGGGCAGGGACTCCAGAAAAAACAAAAAGAAGGGGAGCAGGCTTTGTGGGGATTCAGGGCTGGGCTGTGCCTGTTCATCCCAGTCTTCTCTTGCTAGGTCTGAGGATATCTATCTGAGGTTCTCTGATTTGGGACTTCTAGACCTGCATCAGATCCCCAGGTGCTAGCTCAGACCTGCTTCTCTGAATGGGGCCAAGGAATCTGCATTTCTAAACTTCTCTTAGTATTCTGATAAGCAGCCAGGTTTGGGAACCTGAGTAGAGAATATTGCACGTCCATAGAAAGACCTCTCTCTTTGGGGATCCCCGGAGATGTGCTGTCTCTCTGGTATCCTCAAGACTCTGTGATCTTGGCCAGGAGTGGGGAGAGTTCTAAGACAAGGGTAGAGAGTCCTGGAGTTCTGGGAGCTGGAGGTAATCTCATACTTGGGTCCTTTATTTTATAAAAGGGAAGACAGAGGCCTGGAGGAAAAACAACGTGCTCAGTGTCATGAGAGAGTCAGTGGGTTGTTGGGATTTGAGTCTGAGCTATCTGGTTCCAAAGCTCATATTTTGTATATCAGTCAGGATCGGCCAGATTGTACGTTGCCTTAACAAACATCCCCAAGTCTCAGTGGCTTAAAACAAAAAATACTGATTTCTTGTTTCTGCAACATATCCAGCAAGGGTCAGCAGAATCTCTGCTCATCTTAGTCACTCAGGACCCGGCTTGGCTTTTGTCAGCTTTGGGGCAGAGGGAACAAGCACTCAGTAGGCACACTGCCACTGAAATGCTGTGGTCCGGAAGTAACCACGCCACTCTGTTCCTAGTCATTGGCCAGAACTAGCTGCATGCCTCGCTTCTACCTACAGGAAGTGAATCTCACCACCTGCCAGGAAGGGGCAGAATTGGAAATATTAGGTACATAGCACCAGTCATGTCCAGTCTCTACCAACTGCACGTGACCATGGGGTCCAGGAGCCCCACTATGTCCCTGATGGGAGCCGTCTAGAGAGCCAGCCTGGGGCAGCCCCTCCCCTCCCCTCTTCAACCCAGTGCCAGCCTCTCCAGCTCTGTCTCTGTCTCCTTCCTTCCCCGCTCACCCTCTCTTAGGCCCATCTTATGCTCCCTCTAACCCACTGTGCAGGGTGATGCAGGATGGGTCTTTTCTCATCTGGTGGGCCTCAGTTTACCCATCTGTACACTGGGACTCTGCCTCTGAATCTTGGCCCCCCATTGCTTCTGTGGAAAGCATTTCTGGAGGCCGCTGCTTGTTGAGACAACAGACCTGGGGGAACAGACTTTATTTTTCCTCCTTTTCTGTCCCTGTTTTAGAAGATCCCACATATGTTGGGCCTGAAGGCATCCTACGCGTCCTGGGAGCTGAAGGGGCTGCTGCTTCTGCCAGGAAAATTCCTCCTTGAAGGTGGGGAGCTCTCCCCAGAATGAGACCAGGCCAAACCTGTTCCCTCTCCTCCTCATTTCCATGGGGGTGGGGGCAGGTCCCAAGGCAGCCAGCAGGGAGGCCTTGGCCAGTGCATCAGACTAATGGCTGGGCAGAGAATCCTGCCAGCTCCCCACCTGGAGACAGCCCAAGTAGTGAGGAAGGGTTTAGATTTGAGGTCTGAAACGACTTCCTGGCACAGTCAGTCACTGCATGGGAGAGTGGAGGACAAGGGAATATTTTCTGATATATATTTAATTTTTAATTAGCCTACAAAGCTTAAACATTTCTTACATTTTAAAAATTCGTTTTTAATGTTACAGAAATAAGACATTCTCACTATAAAAAACAAAACACAGAAGTGTGTAGAGAACAGCGTGAATGTTCCTCCCTCCCCCAGGCCCATCCTCCAGGGGCAACCACAGTCGGCAGCTTGCTGTGTGTTCTTCCAGACCTTTCTCCACATACATGCAAATGAGGCCAGAAGGTTTATGATACATCTTTATAAAAATGAGATCATGTTTTTGTTTATAAAGAGAGTTCTGCAAACCACTCGTCCACTTCCCATCCATCCACCCACCCACCAACTCACTCATTCACTCACCCACCCAACCCACCTACCCACCACTCACCCATCCTCCCACTCACTCACTCCCTTTTCCGCCGCCCCAGTCACCCAGTCACCCACTCACCAATTCACTTTTGAGATGGGCACTGAACCACTGCTGCATGTCTGCTCCTGCTTTGGTCCCTACGGCTCTTTTGTGGGCCTCCCTCCCTGGATTCCCTAGCTTAGCTGAGGGGGAGGGCACTGCTATCTCTTAACTGAGTGCCAGCTGTATACCACATGATTTCCTACATGTTTCTGACCATTCTAGTGCTACCTGGATTAAATGCCACCTCCTCCAGGGAGCCTTCCCTGGGTGGGGGTGAGTGGGGGTCTTTCTCTTGCTGCTATGAACTTCTGTGCTCTTTTCACTCCTCTATGTACCTGCTTCCTGTTTGTACGCTCCCCCCACCCCACCTCCCAGCAGACTATAAACAGCTCCCTGAAAACAAACACTGGGGTCAGGTTCAAATCTGTACCTACCATTTCTAGCACGTTAAAGACACTGGCTCCAAATATGAGTGCAGCTTCCTGCTGGCTCCATACAGATTCAGGACTCAGGATGGGACCTGGATTGGGCGGTTCCCCTCCCCAGACCCTTCCGTTTTTTAGAATGGGGACAACTCTTGCTGCCCTCCCCCTCTTTCCATCTTGCCCCAGACAACGAGTCCTGCATAGATATCCAGGTGGTCTCAGAACCTTGTCAGAGAGAGTGGTGGTTTCTTCATGTCCTGGTCATAGTTTGAAGGCTGTTTTGGATGAGAAACCTACCAGCACTCACGTAGCCCCTTCCTGCCTGCTGTGGGGTTCGTTCCCATGTGAGACCCCTCAGAATTGGGCCTCACCATATGGTGAGCTTGAGCCTGGACACAGTTTCCCGTTGGAGGCAGTCGAGCTATGGGAAAGTAGGAACTGCAGGTAAAGGAATTACAAAAAGAACTTTGTGAGACTGTGATGTGGTCTGCATGTGGTCTGACAGGACAATGTGTCCAGTTTCTGTATCTGATTTATGACTTCGTTTACCCACTATTGGGTCCTGTGCTTGTTCTTGTGACTGCGCAAATATAATGGGTTTCTGCCTCTCTGGTGCCTTGCATAGGTCAGTAACTTTTAACTATAAGGTTCCCCACCACCTGCGTGACTTGATTGTACCCAGTTATGTAGCTGATTTTACTATTGTTCTTGTGTGCTGCTTTCATGTATGAGGTAATGGTATCTGTTCCTGTTAATGACGTAGGACAAACATATATATACTAACTGTGTGCACAATAAAGTTGCTGTTTAAGCATTGCTGTTTATGCATTGCTTATTCAGCCCTCCAGACCCCGCTTTCTGTCTACCTTTTCTTCTGCGCACTCCCCTATTCAGGTTGGGACCCTCTTGCTGGCCAAGAGTCCCCGGCAGACGTGCTGGCCTCTTGGGAACCCAGAGCCTGCTAGGAGATCCTTCCTTGCAAAGAGCCCAAAGTCTGTGCCTGATACTAGAAATCACATCCAGTCAGATCAGGATGGGCCCTGGTTGCCAACCAGCTCACCTCACCTTTCGCAGATGAAAGAACTGCATCCAGAGAGGTTAAGTGACTTGCTCAAAGTCACACAGCAAGTGAATAGAGAACTGGAATCCCTGCTCCTTTCCCCACCAAAGGTCCTGGTTCTGACCTCTGGACCTCACTGACCCGTGGGCTTCCTTTGTCTCAGGGATTGGATGACTCAGGCCCTAACGTGGGAACCTTTCCGGTCCTGACCACCGTCTCCAGACTGTTCCGAGTGTCGGTCCCTGGGACAGAGCTCATTGGTCTGAAAGGCTGCAGTTCAGCCCCACCCCCTACCTTGCCTCCTCCTTCCCCAGCTCTTCTCATTTTTCCTCTGAAAGGAAAGAATTAATAGAAAATGTAAGTGAGCAATCTCGCGGACGAGGCGGGTTTTCATTATTTGCGGCTGGGGAAGGCAGGCTGGGGCGAGGATCCCAGTGAAGCATGGATTCTGCCAGGAGCCTGGGGAGATAATTGAGCGGCAGCGGGCACGGGGTGGGTGCGGGCTCGGGAGCTGTATTATCATTAGAATTTACATGACACATTAGCCAGAAGTGGCAGCGTTCATCTTTCTAACCAAATCTCATTTACCAAATGAGCAGCCGACACTTGTTTTATCAGCTGGCTCCTTCTCCACGCGGCTTTCTGCGCAGAGCACTCCGAGTGGGCTGCTATCCCTCTGGGTGTAAGAAGGAGAGGCGACCCGCAATTACTGAGTGCCCACTGTGTGCCAGACGCTTGCTTACATGTTATCCAATCCTCCTAATGCTGTCTACCCTCATAATTCTGGGTAGGCAGTGTTATCCCACCCATTTATGGGCAGGAAAACTGAGGCTTAGAGAGGCAAGGCTATGCTTTAGTTTTCCACTGTTATAGTAATAGTAAACTTAAGAGAGTGGACTCTGAAGCCAGACTTCTTGGTTTCGAATCTTGGCTCTTCCACTTGCCAGCTGTGTGGTCTTGGGCAAGTTGCTTAACCTCTCTGGATCACCCTGTCCTCAACTGCAAAATGATATTAAGAATCGTATGTGTATCAGGGCTGTTGTGAGTTCTAAATACAGCACTGAGAGCAAAGGGATGAACATTGAGTAAGCGTAAACTCAGTGAGCACATCGATATGTAATAGTTGTTACTCTGGTTCTTTTCACTGTGTGCATTTATTTCGCCCTCACTAGGTGTGCTGTGCTAGACACTCAAGGTTCAGGACAGCATTCGATGTTCCCAACAACACAGCGCTGTTTCTGATGAGAGACCTGAGGCTCAGAGAGGTGAATTGGCTGGCCCCAGGTCACTCAGCTCCTGAGTGGTAAAGCTTTTTCCTGAGCCGGAATCGAGTCTTTTTGAGACCAAGACCAGCGTCCTTCTGGCTGTAGCAACTGCTTTCCTGCTCAAGAAGAGAGTTTTCCTGCAGAGAAGAACGGCGAAGTCCTTGATGCCCCTCTCTGAGCTGCTCCCCCAGCGCTCCCTCTGGCCCCTCCACTCTGCCCCAAGGGACCCGTGGAGGTGGGGGTGAGTGGCTGCTTCTGCTCCAGGGATGTCTTCTGCTGAGCACATCACTGTTGCAGGGGAGGTGGGGAGGGTTAACGACAGGGAACCCCTGACTGAACACCTACTATGCGCTGGGCCCTGGGGTGAGACAGAGATGAATGAGATGCAGTCTCCAATGACAACACAAAGGGTATCACCTGACAGAACATGATTAATTGCTGAAGGATCTGCGCAGACAACAGCCAGGGCTGGAGTTTGCAGGCGGAGAGCCCCACTCTGAACAGAGAGCCAGAGCCCCAGTGCAGTGATGAAGCACTTGTTCATTCATTTGGCAGATATTTGTTGAGTGCCTACTATGTGCCAGGCTTTTTTCTAGGTGCTTGGAGCTATCGCTAAGAATAAGCCTTTGCTTGTCTTAAAAAAGTCTTCGCTGGCCTGGAGTTTAAAATCCCACAGGGATGACAATGAAGCTAATTTCAGATGGTAAATGCTCTGAAGACAATGGAAAAGGCTGGGGGGGCAGAGGGACTGGGGAGACGTTGTTAGATGTTGAAGTCAGAGGAGGCTTCCTAGAGGAGGTGGCATTTGATCGGTGACTTGCAGCCGGAGGAGCCAGCCATCTAGGCAGGGGAGACAGTGTCGGGGTATGGCTGGAAGGTGTGTGAGGGGAGGGGAGAAGGCGATGAGGTGGGAGTAGTGACCCTACTCTTCTCTGAGTGGCCTTGCTCTTCTCCAGGTTGGCCTCTTTGCGTGTCTTTGACCCCGTTGTCAATGTCCTTTTCTGCTTGAAGATCTTGTGGACACCTTCAAGCCAGCTCCTGGAGCCAGTGTTTCCTCGTCCCCATCTCCTGAGGGGCGCAGCCAGCTCCCAGAGCCAGTGTTTCCTGGTCCCCATCTCCTGAGGGGCACAGCCAGTTCCTGGAGCCAGGGTTTCCTGGTCCCCATCTCCTGAGGGGCACAGCCAGTTCCTGGAGCCAGGGTTTCCTGGTCCCCCTCTCCTGAGGGGCGCAGCCAGCTCCCGGAGCCAGTGTTCCCTCGTCCCCATCTCCTGAGGGGCACAGCCAGCTCCCGGAGCCAGGGTTTCCTTGTCCCCATCTCCACCCTCTGGCCTCACCTGCTGCTCCCTTTCTGGCTCTGCATTCCAGACTCCAGGCTCTTCACAGCACTGCGCCTCTGCCCAGGCTATGCCTTCCGTTTGGAATGCCTCTCTGTTTCAGCTTGGCAAACTCCTGCTCATCGGTAGACACAGCTAAAACGAGACCTTCTCAGAGAGGGTTGACACCCGCTCCTCTGAGTCCTTCCATCTCCAGGCTTCCTCTCTTAGAGCTCAGGATGCATTGCACTAAAATCATGTTTCCCGGAGGTGGGGCCTTATTCATCAGTGTCTGTTGATGAGTACAAGAAGGAGGTCCCTTTTTTGTCTATGGCTCTTTGACTTCTGAAGGCACTCCTGGCTGGGGTTGCAGCTGTTGCCTTTGGGATCTCTCTGTGACTCTCTTGAGGCTGGAGGGGGATGAAATAGAATTTTCTCTGTTTCCTCCTCTCCCCCATGGGGAGGTACCCAACAGACTGACCTAGGCTGGGGGTGGAGCAGCCCCCTGGCTTGGGAGTTTGCACGTCTGTGAGCCAGGAAATGACTTGGAGATGCTCTGTCAAGCACAAGATATAAATTGCAGGCAGTTTTTAAACGTTTGGAGAGATTGCTTTTTGAGTGGCAACCTGCATCTGTGCATATCAGAGGGGGCAGGGCAGGCGCTTCATTTACTTTTCTCTGTTCTCTCTCCTCCCTGGGGCTCAGTTCCTTCTTGGCCAGGCAGGACCCTGGCTCAGGTCTAGGGTAAGAGATAGGGGGCTCTGGGCACCATAGGGACTGATTGGAGGGGTTCCCCAGGCCCAGCTTCTGACCTCCTTCTGAGGGGAGCTGAACAAGGGGTCGGCAGGCCCTGATCAAGAAGCCAGTGGACAGATAACAGGCCTACCTGCTGGTGGGCAGGGTCCCCACCCCCACTCCCCACTCTCAGACAAGGTAGGCAAAGGGGCCGTGCTTTCAGTGCTTCTCCGCTAGACCGGCTTTCAGGGCATCGATTCCACTGCATTTTCCTCTGTTTCAGCCACACTCATCAAATCCCACAGAGGTCCCAGCTCAGCCTAGATGTTCTCATTTTCTACACCTTCTGGGGCTGTAGGCTGGGCCTCGGTGTCTGGCTATGCAGGCTCCTGAGTCTTGGGGTTAACGGTAGATAATCTCTCAACTAGGATGATTGCAACGAGGCCAACTGCTGACCCCAGAAGCAATTATTCATTTGTTTCTTCGTTCATTCATTCATTCACACATACATACAAGAAATGTGTTTGAGTGTTTACTCAGTACTAGGTATGGCTTAGGAGCCTGGGAATAGAGCGGGGAATTAACTGGAGTCGGATCTGCCTTCACGGAGTTTACATAGGAATTTGTTCCTCGGCGTCAGTTCAGCGTTCTCACTGTTTCACGGTGGCAGTACAGTGTGCACCACGTGGGGAGGTGTGAGGAATCGATGGCAGTACAGCTGGAAGAGCCCTGAGAGGCTCAGGGACGTCATAGGTGAGAACCACGTTCTGCTTCTGGCATTGTTCTTATTAGCCCTGCAGCCTTAGGAAGCCTCCTGAACTTTCTGCACCTCCGCTGTAACCTGAGAGTGATAGTAATGAGGTACAGATGTGGAGGGCTGCGGGGAGGATTGAATGGGAGCCATGCCTGGCACAGGGTGAGGGCCACGGGTCCCCCTGTGGTGTGCAGAGGGAGGTGGCAGCCAGGCGGGGCATTCCTCGAAGGCCGGGCCATATCTGCCCTGCTCACCACCAAATCCCAGGCCCCAGCTCAGGGCCTGGCACACAGTAGGCATTGGGTGAGTGAGAAAGGGCACACCTGTCCGCAGTGAGTGAGTGAAGGGTATGAGACACTCTGCTTGAGGAAAGAATCCTGCGTTCTCAGGGAGCCCCAGCCTGAGGGAAGAGTCCTGGTGTGAGGGGAGCCGTGTTCCAACCCCGGAAAAGCCCCAGTCTCAGGACAGACATGGCAGAAACTTCTGTTGTTCCCCCTCTCCTGCTCCCAGTCCTCTTTCTGGCTTCCCAGGTGGATCGCCCCTGAGCTCTCTTGGAGTCCAGTCCCGATCCCAGCACAAAGGTGAGTGAGGACTTCTGGTCAATCCTGGTGGGGCTAGTGCTCCAGGCCCCTCCCTGCCCCTCCCTGTCCTTCCCTGCCCCTCTCTGTCCCTCCCTGTCCCTCCCTTCCCCTCCCCGCCCCTCCCTGCCCCTCCTCCCTGCTCATCTCTGTACCCTGTACTCCTGTTGGTTCTCTCGAGGGATTCTCGAAGGCCCCAGCGGCTTCCTCCAGACAAGACCCCTGTCCCTACGCCTGAGGACATGAGGGCCCCACCCCAGGAGAATGACGGGGAAGCCGGGCTTCCTGGGCACGGGTAAAGGATTTGCAGTCACACCTATAGGTGATCAGTTTGCTGGAAGGCTGAAGGGTGCCCCCAACCCCAGTAAGGCTTTGGGCCATGCCATGGTCCCTGTCCAGGTGGCCCTGCAGTTATGTCCCCTCATAGTAAACCACCTGTGGGAGGTGGACTCAGCTAGACACAGGGCAGGGGGCTTTTGAGGGCTAGGGGCCTCCCGGGCAGGCATGAGCTGAGTTGAGGGCAGAGGCCATGCGATTCCCCCTCCCCACCTGGAAGACGCCAGCTCCTCCGCAGCAGTCAGAAGTGCTCCCAGAGGACCTGGCCTCCCCAGCACGCCTGGAGAGCTGGTTACGGTTTGAGTTAATGCTCCTTAGAAGGAGCCGATGTGTCCCTCCGGGGCCGTTCGGGAGATTACAGATCGCATTCAAACCAATCCACCCTGGATAGGGAGAGGGAGAGGGAGAGGGGAGGCGAGGGCACTAAATCAGCCATCTGAGCCCAAGAAGCCAGGAAACCTGGAGGGGGCTGGAGGCAGCGCTAGAATGGTGGTAAAGCAAACACTTCCAGAGAGGAGACTGTGCTAGCCCTGGTCCTGGTAATCTAAGGGATCAGCCTTGCCTCCGCCTATTGGGTGGATGCTATTATCACGCCTATTTGACAGATGAGGAGACAGACCCTAAGAGAGGTTAAGCCACTTGCATAAGGTCACAGGGCGACTAAGTGCGGCAACAGGGATTTGAACCCAGGCAGCCTGGAGCCCCGGCAGCACTGCTTCCCACCATGCTGCAAGAGAGGGCAGCACCAGCGCTACACAGGAAGTGGATACAACCAGGAGCTGGCGCTGATGTGGAGACTCGGCTGAAGCTGTGTGGACGGGCGCTGCCCGGAGCTCACACCTGCAGAGAACACTCCCTATTCTTCCTTCTGTCCAGTAGGCTTATGGGGGAGACACGGGGCTCACATTCCTGGGATCCCTTCCTCTCCTTGGAGTCTCGAGGGCTAGGGGGTCTGAGAGATGGTCCACCTTCACCACTCCTAGCTCACTCTGCCTGGATGGTTGACCACTTGCTTCCACTGAGGTCCAGGACAGAGTCTGCTTGTCAGATATATAGGGAGGAGATATCCAGGTCTGGGCTGTGTTCTGCTCTAAGGGGGTTGGTGGGAGAGGGTTGGGCTTGAGGGGAAGGTTCTAAGGGGCTGGTAGCAGCAAGGGCATTTGCATCGGGAATAGCGTGCTCTCAGTCATGGATAGTCCTGTCTCCTACTTCTGGGCCGAGGGAGATCCCAGTGTGCCCTCAAGCTGGCTGTGGGATATAACAAAAGTTCCTAACCTAGAGCTGGAGGGAGGGTGGGAGGGTGTGGCCTTAAAACAGTGAGAAGTCAACACCCTGAGAGACCAAGGAGCCTTCTCCCGCCATCCTGTCCCCAGGAGTCTCAGGCCACTTTCTTGCTTAAACATTTTTAATGATTTGTAATGCCTGCAGAGTAAAGCTCAGCATAGGGTCCCCCTGAGTTCCAAAGGTCTTTCATTTTACCTCTTGTGGCTAGTCAGGGTACAAGAGGTCTCAAGGCAAGAGCTGGGACAGGGCAACTCCATGACAGTGTTGCTATGGAGGTACTCGGGGTTACATTTTTACTTCTCTGGACGCACACCCGCTCAGGGCCAGGCCAGAGGGGCTGGCTCGTTTGCATGGTTCATCAGGGGATGAACCCCTTTCTCCCCCATGGACTGGGCTTCAGAATCTCTTTGTACTTTTGGCTGCCTTGTCCCACAGAATCCTGGATTTGGCGGGGTAACCGATGCAATGAAAAACGGCAAATCGCAACTTCTGGATGTAAACAAAATGCAACATTATTTGTGTCTCTCACTGCACTTTTACATTTTATCTTCAGGGCTTATTGGTTCACTTTCAGGTAAGAAGTCCATTCAACGTGTCAGTTACAAAATGAGGATGTATAGTCCCAGACAATAATCCACATTGCGGATCTGATTTAATGTTGAATCTTTTCCCTCCACGAGCCAGAACAGCTGACAGATTGTAGGGGACAGGGCATGCTGTAACTGAGCCCTCCAGGGCCAGGGGAGGGGACGAGGAGGCGAGGAGGGCAGCAAACTTCCTTTCTGTTCATTCTTGGGTGCTGGCTGACGATACACATCTCATCCATTCCCCTCAGCTTCCGCCTCTCTAATGGATCCTCTCCACACAGGCTCTTGCTGTTGAGTTCCAGCTCTTCCTGGAAGTCCCCTTGGGCAGGACTCAAAGTGGTCCCGAGCTGTTCTCTTCCTTGGCTCTGCAGAGAGCACACAGCCTTTGCCCCCTCATGCACTGGGCATGCAGACCACCCCCAGGGCAGCTGCGTCTCCTCTGCCATAGTCTCCTGCCTATGGTAGGAGTTAGACTCCAGGATGGAGTTTGGGTCAGGCCCCACACTTTGGTAGGCAGTGTTGTATCTTGATGCCTCCTTGAAAACTTCTTTTAAAACTCCCGATGCATTACACATGTCTGCCTCCTGCCTGTGACTGTGACGGTTGGCAACAGGGTGTCCGGAGCCAGCCATATCGAGGGGAGCCTATGGGACCTCCTCAGCCCTTCCCTGCACACTGGCCGTTGGGCAATAAGACTGATAGCAAATCGTCAATCTGAGTAAACTATAGAATGTTGAATCCAAGCTCTATCCTTAACTTAGTGTGTGACCTTGATGGATGATGTGGCTTCTTCATGCTTCAGTTTTGTCATCTGTGAAATGGGCACACTAATATCACATAGATTGTTGAGAAGAATAGATGAGACAACCAAAAATACTACAAACAAGGTGCTTGGCACACAGTAAATATCAGTAAGTGACCATTTATTATTGTTCTTATCTACGTACTCTGGAATTTGGGGGGAAGTTGAGGGGGTGTGGTAAGAGCATGGGCTATGGAATTTGGGGCAAGATAGATATGGTTAGACTCTGGCTCAAGTTTTGTGACTGATCAAATTACTAACCTTCTCTCAGCCTCAGTTTCCACAGCTGTAGAATGGGGCTGTCACTCTCCCATGTCGACTCAGGATGGTTGCAGGGATTTATTGAGATAACGCTGATGATGCTCTGAATTCAGAATTTGGTTTATAGTAGGCAATTGATACAGGGCAGCCATTGTATTCTATTACTGATGGGAGACAGGGTTTTCCCAGAGCTCTAGGAAGTGCCAGTCCTCACTGATGCCCCTCTAAATCAGCCACTCTGCCCTGACTTATCTGTGCCACTTTAATCACCAGGAAAACAGTGAAGGGACCCAGATATGACTGAGGAGCCCTTAATTGAGAATTACTGCACCTCACAGGCAGGGATCTCTCCTCTGCTGCCCTTGTCCTGGTGTTGTATGTTGGAATACAGCTCTCCATTGTCAAGAGCTGGGAACTCAGCCTCAAATTAAATGCAAACAGATGGATATCTCTCATCTGTGTTTTACTCCGACTCTCTAAGCCATCCTGGAGAACAGGGGAGCGGCGTCTCTGGCCTGCCTTGCTAATGAGCAGGTTCATTTTCCTTGCCCTCCGCTTGCCATAAGGAGAGAAGAATTGCTTTTCTGTTTGGCAAGGCAGTATCAATATTTCCAGAGTGATATGACAAATAAAACAATCCCAGGCTTTATGAGTCCTCTGGTAGCTTTGGTGAGACTGTGGGGGATTGTTGGGGGTGTGGTTCCCCTCCTCCTTGGTCTCACCCACTCCCCAAGCAGAGCAACCCAGAGTCAAATTGGTTTAGAGACCCACAGGTGGAAATGCCCCTTGGAAACAGACAGGGGTCCAGACAGAGAAAGGACATGCCCACGTTCACAGGTCGGAGCTGGTGCTAGAAACAGGCTCCCCAGCTCCCTGTTCCATACTTTCCCAATAAATTGATGTTTTCAAATTTTTAAAAAGTTACAGAATCAAATACAGAAACTTAACATAGAAAACAGATAAAGCGGAGATGCTCTGGTGGAAGTGTGGTTGGCAGGGGGTAGGAGTGAGTCTCATAGCCTCCCACACCCTGATTGGCCCCTGAAACTCATTCAAGGAACCCTAGGGTTCTATGGCACCCAGTGAAAAAAAACCTTCTGCAGATTCTCAACATCTGCATTTGGAGAGGAACATTTAGAAGTCTGGAGTCTAGTGTTTTTGAAACCAACCAGAATTTTGGGATTCTGCTTAGATGCCTCCCCTTCCACTGTGAGCACTGGCTGAGAAAGGACAGGGTCAGGTGTGGTGACCCATGCCTATAATCCAGCACTTTGGGAGGCTGAGGTGGGGAGATCACCTGAGGTCAGGAATAAAGACTAAATTGTTCAGCATGATGAAACCCTGTCTCTACTAAAAAAAAAAATACAAAAAAATTAGCTGGGTGTGGTGGTGTATGCCTATAGTCCCAGCTACTCAGGAGGCTGAGGCAAGGAGCATTACTTGAACCCAGGAGGCGGAGGTTGCTGTGAGTTGAGATCGCACCACTGTACTCCAGCCTGGGTGACAGAGCGAGACTCCATCTAAAAAAAAAAAAAAAAAAAAGGATGGGGAAGCTGCCCTTCGGTTTCAGAAGAAAGAATCAAGAAGAGACCAAGCCTCTGAGTGGGATGGAATCTTCTTCTGGGACGTGCCTTCTCTCTAGCTGGGCAGGGTCAACATTTCTCCTCAGTGAGCAGTAGGAGCCAGTTTGTGAGGGACTTCCTCCCTTCCTCTGGGTCCTGGAAGGGGAAGGACTCCTGGATTCTCAGCCCTGGGCTGTTGGGGCAGCTGTGTGTCTGTTGGCAAGGCAATTAACAGCGCTAAGCTCAGCCTGCTCACCTCTGAAACAGCCCCACAGCATGACTGGGGTGGTTGTAAGATTCAGTGAGTGAAAGGGCATGCAGGTGACTGACCAGGTTCCCAGTTCATAAGAAGGGCTCTATAATTGTTAGTCCTTAACTCCACGTGTTCATTTTTTATTCAACAAATGTTGATTTGAAGCCCTGGGCCCTGGGCTGGTTGCTAAGGCTACGGAGCTGGCTGGAAGGATTGCTGGCTGGGAGGCAGGGCTGCACGGGATCCCTGGCCCCGCTGCTCCGACCTGTGCAGATGCCCTCCTTTGTCCTCAGCCCCTTCTCACCAGGGCAAAAAGGGATTACAGAGTCCATTGGTTTTTCAAAAAAAAGTTTTTTTTTTTTAAAAACAAGAAGCTGTTTGTAAAAATAAGTAATAATGATGGAATTCTTACTATGGCCTGGGAACAATTTCAGCTCTCAACAATCCTGTGATTCTACCATTATGTCCATTTTGCAGCTGAAGCAATTGAGACAAGGAGGTTAAAGAATGTTCCTAATGTCAGCCGTGCATGATGGCTCATGCCCGTAATCCCAGCACATTGGGAGGCCGAGGCGCGTGGATCACTTGAGGTCAGGAGTTCAAGACCAATCTGACCAACATGGTGAAACCCCATCTGTATTAAAAATACCAAAAATTAGCCAGGTATAGTGGCACATGCCTGTGATCCCAGCTACTTGGGAGGCTGAGGCAGTAGAATCACTTGAACCCGGGAGTGGGAAATTGCAGTGAACTGAGATTGCGCCCACTGCACTCCAGCCTGACCAACAAGAGTAAAACTTTGCCTCAAAAAAAAAAAAAAAAAAAAGAAAAAAGAATGTTCCTAATGTCAGAGCTTATGTGAAATTCCTGTATATGAGGAGGATCTAAATGGGCCTTAAAGAAGAAACTGGGCTCTGGCTTTCCCTTTAACCCCTCCCTGCTACACAGTCCAAGCACGTAGTTTAAGTGCTGTGGATGCCGGTCAACCCTCTCATCTGCTGAGAGGGGGAACTGAGGAGCCTTGGTCACGGTCAGTCAGCTAACCCAGTGGCAGAGCTGGCACCTAGGCCGAAGGCTCTGGACTCCCAGCTCAGGGCTGCATCCTTGGCTGCATCAGGGGACAAGGAGCATTATGTGGGCTATTTGAGATGATCTCCTTGGCCCCTTTCGTGAGATCACTTCTGAGTCCTCTTCCTGTAGCGGGGCTGGGCTGGGCTGGGCTGACCTGGCCTAGGCTCTCCCGTAAGGGAGGCTGAGCAGAACCCCCACTGAGGGGAGAAATGGCTCACTTCTTGGACTCCCAGGCAGCCCCCAGTTCAGACTTCTTTTCTTTTCACTTTGAACTTCCCCAAGTTACAAACCACACAATTAAGGGCTCGCTAATAAGCCATCCATCTTGTCCCATAAAGAGAGAGCGGCCAGCCTCCCGCTGGCTTCCTCCTCCTCTGGGAGGGGATCAATGCCTTATCTCAGTCGGGCCTGTGTGGAGAGGAAGAAGGGAAATGAAAGCACTTAATTAAGGCGCAGAGGAGCGGAAAGGGAACACTGTGTCCTCCCTGCACTGGTATCTCCCCTCTGAAGGCAGCAGGCAGCTGTGGAGTCCACGAGACTGGAGTCTCCTCTGCTCAGGCTGCAGCCCCCTCTGCAGGAGGCTGAGGAGGAGGTGTTGAAGATGAGAACTACAGGGGCCCTAAAGTCTGGGCCCAAGCTATAGCTTACCCTGAATGCAAATGCTCCATTTTTTTTTTTTTTCAGATGGAGTCTTGCTCTGTCACCTAGGCTAGAGTGCAGTGGTGCAGTCTCAGCTCACTGTAACCTCCACCTCCTGGGTTCCAGCGATTCTCCTGCCTCAGCCTCCTGAGTAGCTGGGACTACAAATGCCCACCACCACACCTGTCTAATTTTTGTATTTTCAGTAGAGATGGCATTTTACCATGTTGGCCAGGATGGTCTCGAACTCTGGCCTCAAATGATCTACCCGCCTAGGCCTCCCAAAGTGCTGGGATTACAGGTGTGAGCTGCCTTGCCTGGCCCCCATTCCTTATTGCCCAGCCCACCACCATCCCAAGCAGGCCCAGGTCTGGCTGTGGACAGTGAGGCGGGGTAGTAAGCAGCAAGCACTCTGCCTTAAAGTGCCCTCCTGAATTTCCTCCATGACAGCGTATTCTGTCAGGTAAGGAAAGCTTTCTTGGCTTTATGTCCCTTTATGACTATGAATGCTTACAGAAGGGAACTCCTCTTCTGTGCTGCAGAGAGGAAGCGGCTTGGTTCAGGGCCCACATTTCCCTGCCCTTTAGGCCCTGGGAAGTACCTAAAAACAGGCCTCAGTGTGCTGGGGAGGTGACTGCCCACATGTAAAAGCATCCTACACTTGGAAGACCTATTGCCAGAATTTTCTGGGCTGTTGAGAAGTCCCCCTGCCCCTGAGGTTCTTCCTGTGTGTGTCCTGTGTGACTGTTTCCTCTGGGAGCCTGGCTGTTGACACTTGGGTGTCTCTTGCCTCCTTGGCTCCTGGCGCCTTCTGTCCTGACTGATATTAAACTGCCAGCCTTCACGAGCCCCATGGCCGCCTGGCCTGGATGTGATCCTCGCCTCTGGCTTTTCCAAAGGTGACTCTCATCATACCTCTAGTCTTTCACATTCAGCTCCAGGACGGTGGGTGGCACCTTTTTGGTCCCATGACCCTGATGGTTCTTCCTCCAGGGGGAGGACAGGGTGAAAAGCATTTTCAGAGGATCCGGAGCTTGGATGGAGGATTCCCTGCAAAGCGGTCCTGTTCTGCTCTGCCCTGGGAGGCCTGAGGTCCGCCTGTGGCCACCATCCCTCCCTGCCTACTCCAGGGATTCAGTGATGAAGAACTGAGGGCGCTTTGGGCAACAGCTGGGGGAAAGTTGACTGTTCTTGTAGGGCAGGCGCTGTTTCCTTGTCACCCATGAGGGCCAGGCTTAGTGTATCTACTCAATGGGACCAAGGGGGATGTTCCCAGGGGGAGAGACCTCAGTGCTGGTGTGCCCCTGAGAGCAGAGGTTTTTGAGATAATTTATTAGTTTGATTTTCTTTTGAGGCAGTAAAAGAGGGAGTGGAAAACAGATCCCATCCCAGGGGACGAGCCCTGTCAAGTTTTTAAGTTGTCAACCTTCACGAGTCCTATGGCCGCCTTTAAGTTGTGTTGTTGTGTTGTTAAGTTGTGTAGAGCTGTTGTCCCCTGTTGTTCACCCACAAGTATAACTACAGTGTAGCTCTGACCTTGACCTCTCATCCCTCCTCACCAGGGTGTGGGCTGCGTTGTAGGCAGAGGTCTCAAGGCTGGTTTTCTTCCCAGTGCCCACCTCAGCCTCCCCTCCACTTGCCACTTGGGGTCTGGGTCTCTCGCTTACATTGTTCACTCCTGTGTCCCATCTGATGTGGCCGGGCTGCTTCCTACTGAGCTTATCAGGGGTCTTGCTGCCCATCTGCCTGTTCTGGTCCTGGGTATAATCTCGTATGGTCATCTCCTGTGCTCACTTTTCACTCCAGCCATCGCTGCCACAACCAATTTCGAGCTATTGTACCTTGGGCAGCTATACCACACTTCTCTCACTTTCTGCCCCAGCGCTTCCCTGTGCAGAGGTTGAGATTCCTGTAGGGACACACTCAGCACCCACATATATGTGAACCTGGGAGTGGGAGTCGGGGAGCCAGCGCATACCAGCTTGCAAGAGCTGATTGTTAGAGATTCAGAAAATTTACCAGACAGGTGTTAAACCAGTGATGGCTTGAAATGAACTATGGTGGGGGTATTTACACCATGGGAATTGGCAAATAATACAAATCAGTCTCCCCCTCACCCCAAGAGCCAAATTACCAGCACACTGCTGGACAGCGTTACCACTCAGCCTCTGAGACCAGCCTCTACCAATGGGTGCTGGATACTCTCCCCTTTCATTCTTCAGATGGATAATTCTGAGGTGTGTTCTACACAGCGCCCCTTCTCAGAAGGCCCCGGCAGAATCAAGCTCCAGTTTCCCACAGCAATGGCTGGTCAGATAGTGACCTTTGTCTTGGATTTTCGTATTTCTCTGTTTTATACTCTTCAGCCTCCCACTCCTGTTCCCTGGGATACTTTCCAAAATAAATGGCTTGCATGCAAACCTTTGTTTCAGATTTTAGTTCTGCAGGTGGGGGCACAAGCTAAGACCATTTCTTAATGTACAGACTATCTTTGCTTACCTTGCCCAGGGCATGCCATCTCTCTGCTTTTATTCCTGTGGTTTTTATTTCTGTGTCTATCTGTGATTGTATAGAGTCCTCCCAAAGCATTGACTCCTGTGTTGTCTTGGAATGCCTTCTGTAGAAGTGGAAAGGATTTTAAAATATTCAGTCAATTTAGGGAGCAAAAAGAACATCTATTGGCCTGGGTACTCTCTGCAAGTCTCTTGCCTGTTATTCTAACAACTTTCCCCCATGATTGATTTCAGTTTCCATTTGCAAGTATAACCACCCCCTGTGTCTTCTCCTCCTGATTGGTTTTCTCAATCGTATTCCCCCATCACAGCTGCCCAGGAAACTTAAAGCTGAAGGTACCATCCTAAGTAATTTGGCCAGCCCTCCTCTAAACAGATTTTACATATCATAATCTTGTTTCCAGTTTCAAACCCAAATCATCGGTCCTGATTGACCTCAAACTCTGCCCACTGATTATGTTGCCGATTGTTGAATGTTCTGAACTGTGACTCAGTTTCTCATTGTTAGCAGAATTCCATGGGTTGCACTTAATGGAGCAGATTGGGTGATGGTAGGAGAGCTTTCTAACTAACTGGCTCATGAACAGTAGCTATGGTGGTCCTTGTGCTTTTCTCCTTGAGATGGTCATGACTCAAGAGAATTAGATTGGGCCAGAGTGGAAGGGGACTGAGCATTCTTCCCCTTCTTGTCCCTCTACTAAGGTCAGGTCCATTTGACCCACACAGCTCCATGAGTTATCTGCCCCTCATCATCGGTCCTTGATGGGGGATGGAAGGGAGGATGAAGAAAGAAGAGGTCATGGTTACCGAGAACCGGGGGGAAGACACAGGGAGGAGAGAGAAATGGTTGTGATCAGTAGAACAGCCTTCCATCCAGGGCCAGGCTGACTCTCTGAGAAGATCCCACTGGGCCACCTGGGGGATTGGTACCATCAGGAGCCTCCCATGTGCTCCACATCAGGTGCTCCCAGGAGTCCCCTCAATTCTGTCTTATGCCCCGGATGTGGCCTTAAGTTTATACATCTTTCATATTGAACTAAGGAGAGGATGGCAATGTATGGAGGTAGCCTCTCTTCTCTCTCTCTCAGGAACCTTCAGCCCATGGAAACTGGAATATTTGCAGACTGGCATATTTTTGAAGAGCCTGCTGGGAGGCCCTAAACAGGAGAATCACAGACCACTGTATTGAGACTAGTTTCTGTAGCTTCTCTTTGTGAAGAGAAGAGAGGCTATTCTCTACCTCCCAATTCCCTGACTTTTGAGTCCCTAGAACTCAGGCTCTATGATAGAGACCAGTTGAGTGCTCCAAATACCCATGTGCTACTACTGCTGATTCTCAGCCTTCCTTGCAGTTAGGCTGAGGCCATGTGACTGGTTCTAGCCAATGAGATGAGTCCTCCAGGATGGCTTCTGAAAACACCTCATGAAATTATCCAGTTCTCTTTTCCTTTTCTGTGGCAACAATGAAGGCCATACCTTGAGGATGGCAGTGCTACATGACAGAGGAGCTTGGATCCCTGAGTCGCCACTGGAGGAGAGCCACTCAACCCACGGGGGTAGGCAGAATTTTGGCCCCAATGATCTTTGCTCTTCAGTTTATGTAATATATTCCATGGCAAAGAGGACTTTGCATATATAATCAAGATTACTAATCAGATGATTTTAGATAGGGAAATTATCCTAGATTATCTGGGTAAACTCAGTGTAATCACATCAGTCCTTAAAAGAGGAAGAGGGAGACGGAAGAGGAAGTCAGAGAGATTCGAAGTGTGAGAATGACACGCCATTGCTGACTTCGGAAATGGAAGAGGGCATGAACCGAGTCCTGTAGATAGCCTCTAGAAGCTGAAACTGACTCCTGAGTGACAACCAGCAAGGAAATGGAGGCTTTAGTCCTATAATCTGCCAACAAACTGAAGGAGCTTGAAAGTGACTCTTCTCAGAGCCTTCTGATACAAGCCCTGTTGGCCCTCACCTGGATTTCGGCCTTGTGATACTCTAAGTAGAGGAACCAAACTCCAGCCTGGACTTTTCACCTTTTATGAGATAATAACATGAGTACTGTTTTAAAAGCCACTAATTTTTGTGGTAATTTGTTACAGCAGCAAAAGAATACTAATACACCCACCTAGGACTTTGTGTGCATAAGAAAAAAACTTTTGGCTGGGTGTGGTGGCTCATACCTGTAATCCCAGCACTTTGAGAGGCCAGGACAGGAGGATCACCTGAAGCTGGGAGTTTAAGATCAGCCTGGTCTCTCTTTAATGAGACCCAGTCTTTAAAAAAATTAGCTAGGTATGGTGGTGCTTGCCTGTAGTCCTCGCTACTATGGAGGTTGAGATAGGAGGATCACTTGAACCTAGGAGTCTGAGTCTGCAGTGAACTATGATCATGTCACTGCACTCCAGCCTGGGTGACAGAACAAGACTCTGTCTCTTAAAAAAAAGAAAAAAGTCTTTTAAGCCAGAGATATATCATAGCTAGCCTCTTGAAGCAGCTAATAATGCTCCCTCAGACTAACACAGGCCCTGTGGCTACCAGGGTGCAGGGACCTCCATCCTGGAGGCAGAATGGAACAGAGACTGGGATCTAAGGCATCTAAATGCCTGTTCAGGCCTCCTGGGAGTTTCAACAGAGAAAGCGCTTAGCCAGCAGTGAGGCTGAGGTCTCATGAGCCCTGGGGAGCAGGAATGTGGCCCAAGAAGAGAAATCTATAACAGAAAGGTGATTGTCCAAGATTAACAGCAAAATATTGGCAGAGCTGAGGCTAGAATCCAGGCCTCCTGACCCTAGACCTGGGCACTTTGCTCAGGTGGGTGTGAATGAGTCTTTGCATGTGCAGATTTGCTGTCTCCATGAGTGCCTGCCATGCTGGATTCCTCTTCTCCAGGTCCTGGCTCTCCAGGGTTAATGCTCCGCTCAGAGACTGAGAAGTGCAGCCTCTCTACTTTGGTAATTGAAATCAATTTCTCAGCCTTATCTTTAGGAAACCTATATAGTCTAGACTGTAATCTGAAAGCTTGGGCTCAGGCAACTTTTAAATGAAAACCCCTCTGCAAGGCGGGAGAGGGAGAAAAGAACAAGCAGCTCACCTTGTTCTGCAATTTCTCAAGAAGCATATGAGTGTGTAAGTGATGTTTCTCTTTTTCTCGGGGTATTTGGCTTTGGAGTATGTGAGAATGTGTTTAAAGATGTGTGAACTTAGATGTCTGTGAGGATGTGAGTATGTAATGGCGTGAAGTGTGTCAGTGTGCATGTGGGGATGGGGGATGCAGATACAGATTTAGGTGTGTGTATGCATGTGTGTGTGTGTGTGTGTGTGCATGCATGCACATGCATGCATGCATGGCTGGACACAAGTGTGATGACCTTCTTTTCGTGTTTTTGCCTCTGAGCTAGAAAGTGTATGGGTGAGGGAGGCGGATGAGTGTGTTCATAAGCATGAACCTGTGTGCAGGCTCCCAGAGTAAATTCACAGGCTTCTAAATATGTGTGAGATCAGAGGATTTGTGAGTATTTATGTGTCTCATTTCAGAGGGCATTTCTCAATGGGTCCTTACCTCTGAGTTCTCCTGGGCCAGGAACAGTCTCTTTTAATGTCTTGGGTGGCCTTCTGGAGCTGCCACTTATCCCTCAAACCTTCATCCTAACCCCTCTAGCTTTCCCCTGTGCCCATGGAGGAGAGATCCTGCATTTGGCTACTCTGGATAGGTTTTTCCAGCATCTCCCCCCAACCTCCCCGAAGTCTGTCCTGCTTCCCTCGGGATGGCTTCTCTCTAAGGGTTGATATGCCAGTGGACGCGGAGCCTTCTTTGGTTGATCCACTGGCCTGGCCATCCTCAGTACTCTGCACAGGTCCCTAGGAAGCCTGGGAGCAAGATTAGGAGGATTTTACAGCCTCCCCTTGCAGCCTCAAGGTGAGGCCTCCCAGGTATCAACTAGGTGTGTGGATGCTTCTTTGTCAGAGCTGTGGTTGTAGACACAGAGGCCCATGCAGGTGAGGGCAGTTCCCCCTGCCCCCACCCCCACCACAGCAAAGGGTCCCCCGCCCTCTCTGAAGCCCCATGGATTTCTCATTTGAAGTCAATCAGCCTTGAAATTCCTGCCTGTGCCTGCAGAGTAATTATGGGGCTGGTAATCAATGCCAGACACTTGGCTTACCAGGGTGGGAGTGGCATAGGTATGGCTTTTCCTGGGCTCCGGGAAAAACTGGAAGTGGTAGTGACAGCCGGGATCAGGAGGGCCTGGCCCAGGAATGGCTTTGATCTGTTTGAGGTTCCTGCCTCCCACTTAGATAGGGGAGATGTTGGGAGGTTGGCCTTTGAGCAACTGCCTCTCAGAAAGGTGTAAAGGCAGAGGGTGGCTGTGGCATCAGAAAGGATGAGGATTTTATTTGCTTGAGGATCAAGGAAAGCCTGGGGGGTCTGTGCAGAAGTGTAGGGGGATGCAGGTGAGCACCGCACAGGGGTGGGCAGGCTCATCTGGGGTTGGTGACAAAGGAGCATCAGCCTAGGAAGTGTCTGAGATGGGCCCCTCTGCCTTTCTCACTGAGTTCAGGTCCCATTTTAAGATATCTGGACACTAAGTGCTCTGGTAAGTGACAAGGATGATGGTGGTGCTAGGGTTGGTGAAGGTAGTGACAGATGAGTAACAGTGGTGATCACGAGGTGAATGGTGGTGTTGGGGGGTTATGCTGTCAACAGAGGTGACTTGAGGAAAAGGTGGTAATGATGATTATGGGGAGTTACAGGCGATGGTGTTGATGTTTTGGGACTAGTGAAGGTGATGGGGATTATGCCTAAAGGGGCAGTTTTGTTGGTGGTGATGGTGGCAGTGGTGGGGATGTGAGAGGCGATGTTGGTGATAGTAACTATAGTGTGATGGTTATCACCCATAGAGGATGGCCAAGGCAGAGCCACTTTGAACTCTGTGAGTTGTCCATGGTTGGAAGAGACATTTTAAGGAACCACTGGATAAAGCTAGTCAGAGAGTCACCAGCTCAGCAGTCCAGGAGTGTTGAAGGCCCCTTTGGGCCATGAAAGTCTGTGAAGGCAAAGCTGGGATCTCAGCGAAGCAGCCTGGATAGAATCAGAATCCCAAGCAGGGAGCTGAGCAGGCAACAGGGATTCCAAAAGCCAATTGTATAATTGAGCCAATTTCTTCCACAGACTGGAAACCAGATTCCTTCACCATATCCAAGGGTCAGGAAGATGCTCTGGTTGGGCTTTGGGAATTAGAGAAATGCAGAATAGCACCATGGACAGAGAACAATGATGCTGGAAGGGACCCATCAAACCCATGGGTTGTAACCAAACCTATGGCTTGGTTACAATCTATCTGTGTGGTTTGACTTAAAGCAGAATGTAGAATGGAGACATCCTGCCCCATGGAGACAAACTCAAGATACCCCAAAATAATGGATAAGTGCATGGGAGGGTGGATGAAGGGGGAGGGATTCTACAGATCCTAACAGCATTGAATCTGGCCCTGAATATGCTAGAAAGAAGGGGAGTCTTGAACCTGGATGGAGAGTCCAAGCGGGAGATGAGAGGACACTCAAAGGGAGATGGCTGGGAAAGTACAACAAGCATTGGCTTGGTAACCAGACAGACCTGACTATGAATACAGATTCTTATTAACTATATGATCCTGGGAAAGTTACTTAGCCTGAGATTCTGTTTTCTTCTTTATAGACTGGAATAATAATAATACCTATCTCGAAAGGATGTTGAGAGCATTAAATACACTGATGTGTGTCAAGGCAAAAAACAGGTGCTCAGTAGAGGTGACATCCTCAATTTCTTCAAGGTCACCTTCCTTCACAAATGTCCTCAAGCCTATCCAGGAGTGGAAAAGTGGACCTGCTATGAGATCTGGAATGCAGAGAGGTAGGCAGGAGCTAAGGGACAGACTCATCATATTGTTCCCAGGAAGAGCTGGCAAGAAGAGCTCCCAGTCAGCAAAGTTAAGAGGGGCCCATCCTTGCAGTCATGGTCCAGATGCCAGCCTGAGGATGGGGAGGAAAATGTCCCCTGTTCCTCTGGGGCTTGGCAGCCCCAGCCTTGGTGCTCTGGGCTTTAGCAGCCTTTTGTACCCTTAGATGTCAAAGTCAGATCAGTGACTGAGGACCAAGGTGCCTGACTGAGTCTTTCTTGTTTAAAAAGACTCAGAACCTTGTGTCCTGACGCAGGCTGAGGGTGCTGCATAATCCCTAAATGGCAGGACCTGTTTCTGCCAAGTAGGCAGCTGTGGGCTTACATCTGGGTTTCCCTTTTGTGGCATTGCCCTGTGACAAAGAGCTCAGGTTGTGGAAGCCAACAGACCAGGGTTCAAGTCCTGGACTTGCCTCTTTCTGCTTGTGTGACCTTGGGTAATGTCCTTAATGTTGATAAGACTCAGTCTCCTTTCTTGTAAAATGGGAGCGGTGTTACCAATTCTGAAAGTTGCTATGAGAATTGAGTGTGGCAGACACTCGTCCAAGTGGCTCCCATAATCCCCGCCTTTTGGTGTTCATGCCCTCACATAATCCCCACTCTGGAACATGAGCTGGATCTATGACTTGCTTCTAACCGAGAGAATATGTGAAATGGATAGGCCATAGCTTCTGTGATTGTGTTTAATATCACAAGGTGGTCATGCTGTCCTGCCCTGAGACTCTCTCCCTTGCTAGCCTTGACAAAGCAAGTGTCCATGCTGGGAGGCCTATGTGGCAAAGAGCTGAAGGCAGCTTCTAGCCACCAGCCAGAAAGAAGTTAAAGCCCTCAGTCCTGCAACCTCAGGGAACTGGATTCAACCAATACATATGTGAAGCTGGGAGCAGACTCTTCCCTGGTCAGCCTCCAGGTGCCAGCCGCCTTGTGACACTCCTGGCCCACAGACCCCGGGAGAGGATATACATGTGTTGTTTTAAGCTGCTAAGTTTGTAGTGATATGGTTACGCAGCAATAGACGCATATAGGGAAGAACAGTATATGAAACACTGAGTCCAGTGCTGGCACGTGGAGGTGATCTGTAAGGATTGCGTTATTACTGTTGTATTTTTAGTCTGCTGGTTACTTGCCCAATGCTGTGTGGGGCCTGGCCCTGCCCTGCCCCGGTCCCTGGTGGGGCCAGGTTCCATGGCCCTGACTAGCCCTGCTGGTCCTCATACCCTGGTACAGAAAGGAGAGAAGATTATGTGACTCAAACACACACCCACCCCTCAGAGCTTTGGGCCTTTGTCTCCCAAGGATTGATCTCCAAGCCCAGTCCACATGATTCTGAATCGCACCAGCTGCATGGATCCAGAGACTGCTGGAGTTTTGAAAGCAGCATCGGTGTACTTTGGAGCCACATTCTCCCTAACCATAAATGGAAAAATCACTCATTGAATGTCTCGTCTCTTAGAGGAGTTGGAAGGAGTGAGGATGAGTGGTTGAAGATAGGCAAGTACAGTTGGGAGTGTGTGTGGGAGAAGGAGTTTCTGCATCAGCTCGGGTGGCCCAAGGACCTGGTACACAGGAGAAGGAGGCAGAGATGGGGCAGGCACAGGGCTTTCTTATCACGAACCAAAGCTACGAGATGCAAAAGCACAGAGACCTATAGACAAAGGACAGAGAGAAATGGAGAAACACAGAGACAGAGAAGCGGATGGAAGAAGCGGGGAGAGAAACAACCAGAAATAGGTCAGAACAGAGTGACACACACTGTATGTGCACATACAGTGAAATGCACAGGAAGACACAGGGACACACGACTGACAGGGGACAAGGACTCACTCACAGAGAGAACCTGCAGAGACAAAGGCCTGGGTCCACACTGACACAGAACCCAATTCACACAAGGATACATAGACATGGGAAGCCAGACTCGGAGGCAGTGCAGTGAGAAATGCAAGCAGACACACAGAGAGGCACATCCACACAGAGAAACAAACGTGTGTGTGTGTGAACACACGTACAGACACACGCACGCCCACTAGGGAGGGGAGCATGTGCAGAGACAAGGCCAAGTGGTGGTGCACCATGCCTGGGCACCGGGCTGGCTGAGCTGGGCTGGCCCATCCCAGTAAGTGGCTGCTCTTTCACAGCCCCTCCAGATGGGGCTGCATGGCGGGGGGATGGGAGCATTTCTGGGTGATGAATGGGGGCTCAGAGACCTGCTTCTATTCCTGGGCCAGCTGGCCCACACCTGCTATGGAAGGTCCCTGGTGCTGCAGGTGGAGTTTTGTTGGGGAGAGGCTCGAAGGAGGGGAGGGTGAGGTGCAGGGTCAGTTTGGGCCTATCCATGGCTGCCAGGGGCCACCCTCACAGCCCCATTGTTCCTCTGCCCTGTGCAAGGGCCTGACACGGTATCTGCGCCCACCCCTCTGCATTCCCCGCATAGACTCCAAGAGGCCTTCTCTCAGGCACCGCCGCCTGAGGCTCTTCAGAGGCCACTGTACCCAGAAATGAGGCCCCCGGATGACCCCGGGACAAGCCTCAGTGCCCATGCTTAGCAACAGCACGTTGGGGGGCTGGTGTCAGGCTTAGGGTGACTCTGTAAATCAGAGCATTTTGATGCATAAAATCTGGAAACATGAGTCTATGAATCGTAATGGAGCATGACGAAATCTCATCAACAGAAGTAAATACGAAATGCGGGACGACGGGGAGATGCACAGATGTGGTTCCTGCATCCTGACCCCACAACCCGGCTCTGGCTCACAGCTCCACCCCCAGATTTATTCTCTGCACACACGAAATTAGCTCTAAGTATTTCTGTTGGTTCAGCTCAGCTGCTGCACTCTTCCCTTCATCTGCCTGTCCCTGGAGAAGCTGGAACATTCTCCTGCCCCCACCTTCATGGCAAGGGGCATCTTACCTTTGCTGTTTATTGAGGCGTAGACTTTTGGCTGGAAAACAGTCTGGAGATGCCATCTTCTCCACAACAACTACAGACCTGGAGCTAGTAAGAGTGGGCATCTGTTTACTATCTGTGTCTGTGCTGAATGTTATTCCTGCCCCGCTTTCTTGCAGGCCTTCTCAGAGCCTTTGCTCTGCTAATCTGTAATGCAGAATTCCAAGGCGGGTGGGGAGGCTGAAGCAGGCAGGGTTTCATAACTTATTTGGCCACAGGCAACTTTCTAGCTACAGTTCATCTTGGCCTTGGCATCTCCTGGGCTAATATTCCATTTGGATAATGTTGGTATGAGGCCTGTAAGCTCATTACCTGATTGCAAGGCCCTTTGAGTCCCAAACAGGACCTCAGCCTGACTTGGGGGGCAGAGGTGTCTCAGCCTTCTGACATCTTTTTGGAGAGAGCAGTGGCTTTGTAATTCCATGGCAGGTTGGGGTGGGGAGATGCCAGGGGGTGGCTTCTTTCAAAGAGCAGGAGTGAGATCTGTCCCTGGTCAGGCTGATCCTGCCTTGGAGTGAGTCATGCCAGTGTGTCTGTGTGTTCACATGTGTGTACATGCACATAGATATGCATGTGTGCATGTGAGCCAGGTACAATGATAACTGAGCACCTCTGAGATGCAGACCAGACTCTACATGTGGCACGTGACAGAGAGTACAGAACTCCATCCTGGGAAACTCCCCATCATCAGGAGAGCTGAAATCCTGACATTAAACAGTCCTTGGTCTGATGGAGTTCTGGACTTCAGGGGCCCCAATCTTTATTTAAGGAATCTGCAATCCCATTGGAAAGAAAACGGCCCACAGAAAAGCACTCATGGACATACACACATGCAAATATGCACCCCAATATACAACCACATATACGCATGGAGCCAGGCATACATGTGTGTGTGTGTGTGTCCATGACACACACACACATACACACACAAGCACCTCAATATACAATCACATGTATGAATAGAACTGGACATAGGTATGTGTGTGTGTCTCATGGACATGTGTGTCTCATATTGGAGTACACATATGCACTCATGGACACACACACACATATGCACCCCAGTTTGCAACCACATGTATGTATAGACCCAGACATACGTCTGTGTGTATAACCTATAAATGTATATATAATATACACTGTGGAGGGCAGAATTCTAAGATGGTCCCCAAGAGTCCTACCCCCTTGTGTATGTGCCCTGTATAATTTCCTCCCCTTGAGTGTGGGTGGGACCTGTGAAAATGATGGGATATTACTCTTGTGGCTAGGTTATGCTTTATGGCAAAGGTGAAAGAATTTTTTAGATATAATTAAAGTTTCTAATCATTTGACTTTGAGTTAATCAAGAGGGACGTTCTCCTGGGTGGGCCTTGCCTAATCAGATAAGCCCTTAAAAGAGGCTCTAGAGGTCAGAGAGTGTCTTCTGCTGCCCTTGAAAAAGCTTCCACGAGGGTTATAGCTATAAAGAAACATGATCTGCCAACAACCACGAGAGCTTGGAGGAGGACCCTAGGCCTCAAATTTGTTGAAATCCTGGCCAACACCTTAACTGCAGCCTGTGAGACCCCAAGCAGAGGACGGGCTAGGCTGTGGCTGGACTCCCAACCCACAGAAATTGTAAGCTAATAATTGGGTGTTGCTTTAAGCTAAGTCTGTAGTGATTTGCTGTGCAGCAGTGGAAAACTAATGCATAGGCATTCTATTCAGGGAAAGTCACAAATATACCCAAAGGCATCCACATATACATAGATGTATATACAGGCAGACATTCACATGTACATAGGTGTATATACACACAGACATCTACGTGTACGTAGGTGTATATACACGCAGACGTCCACGTGTACGTAGGTGTATATACACGCAGACGTCCACATGTACGTAGATGTATATACACGCAGACGTCCACATGTACGTAGATGTATATACACGCAGACGTCTACGTGGACGTAGATATATATACATGCAGACATTCATGTGTACGTAGATGTATGATGTATATACATGCAGACATTCATGTGTACATAGATGTGTATACATGCAGACATCCACATATACATAGATGTATATACATGCAGACATTCACATATTTCCATTTACATGTCCACCACACTCACCATATTCATATTTACATACATAAACATGTACACAGACATAAGGACATATGTATGCTTAGGTACAAAGCACACACACACACACATACATGCATGCACCCATAGACACAGAGGCATGTAAACAATCTATACATCCACACTTACATGAGTACTCAGGCACAGGTATATACACATTTATACACAGAATCATAATGAAGACAAACATTTATTGAATGCTTTCTATGTGCCAGGCACTAGCCTAAGTTCTTCATACATATGAACTCACTTAATTGGTACTCTTATAGACATACACATGTGTGATATATGCAGCTGACCTGCATACCCATACCACTGAACTTCTGCAAAATACTACACCACCATATATACGGCAGGGGCATGAAGTGAAGAGCTCTAAACTGGGTGGGTTTCTCAGGGAGGTTTCTGGTGGAGTGTTTTTCTTTTTCCCTTCCTCTAGTGCCTAGCTGGTGGGTAAGTCCAAGAAATTTCTTCCCTCCGTGGGGAGGGGTCTGGAAGTCACCCACATGCGAACTTCAGTCTTTCCACTAGGTGGTGCTAGACTAGCATCTGTGGCTTGATGGGTGGAGTCCTGGCCGACTTTGGGGAGCAGAGCTTACACAGTGGGTGAAGAATAGATACATGAAAGAAAAAATGGCCACAACATCCCCATTCCCCATCTGTTCCTTTCTGTCTAACACGGTTCAATATAGCCTTGGAGCCCTAGGACCATTGGTGTCCATCTCAACCAGGAGCCAAGCCTCAGGTGACATGGCTGACCAGGTGCTGGCCTTGCTTGACACCCTGCTGAGGAGATCCAGACTTTATTAATTTATTTAACAAACCCTATGCACCATACTGTGTGGCCAGCCACTGTTGTAAGTTCTTTACAAATATTAATTCATGTAATCCTCATAACAGTCCTATGACACAGTTACTATTATTAGTACCATTTTACAGATGAGGAAACTGAGGCACAGAAAGGTTAGGTAATTTTCCCAAGCTCACACAGCTAGGAATTGATGAGAAGGAAGGAGAGAGAGCAAGGATTCTCCATCCCATTTTAGAGATGGGGAAACTGTATAGCCCAGTACCAATCCCAGAGCGTCAGTGGAGGAGCCTGACCTCAAACTCAGAACTCAAGTTTAGTGCAAGGCATTTCTCCCTGGGCGCTGAGTTGTATGGGGATAAAGGCTGAGGCTGCTGTCGAGTTGGAGGTTGTGACTGGAGCAGCAGACACCCTTCTTGGCATGCTCCAGTGACCCCTCACTAGGATTTGGAGCTCAGGAAGCCACTTCCTGCTCAGTGGGGCTCTCTTTGGGGTTTTCACCTGAATTCTACATAAAGGCATAAAAGGTAGGGCCAGCTCCCAGCTGATGCCCAGCCACGGGTGAGTCTATAGACCCAGACGCTGGAACGGGCCTTTTACAAGATACACAACCCATTCTACACTCAATTGCGTCCTATAAATCAGGTTAACCTTTTCAATGCAGCTCGGAGAAAATTAATTACTCATATCAGAGCACATGACCTTTTTCCCGGGCAGGATGAAACGAGCCGCTCTGAAGCACTGGGCTCCTTATTCTCCACGCTGCGGCATCCTAGCCTTTAGGCACCCACCGGATGACCTACACAATCAACCAAGGACGGCAGTTACCTGTGTGCTTCCCAGGGGCGACCATGCCGGGCTATTCAGTGCCCCTCCCAGGGACTGGGTCCTCCTCATCAGGGCTGATGGTGGGAAAGGAGCACCTCCTTGGTCCTCGCAAGCTCTGGCTTGGCTGGACAGAGGGAAGGAAGAAGGAAAGGGAGAAGCATTTGAAGATTTCTTTATTCCCTGGGAGAGTTTTTTAGAAACCAAAGAGAACCCCCATTGGGTTTTTTTCTTTTTCTTTTTTTTTTTTTTTAGAATG
>PVKP010021702.1:0-32783 GCA_004027715.1 Plecturocebus donacophilus
GTCAGTGAAACACTCAGGTTGTTTCTGTGGCTTACTCCTTGCGTAGCTCCTCAAAGATATTAGTTAGCAAGTATCAACTAACACAGCAGTTGCTTGATAAATATCTGCTGAATTAATGAGCACACACACAGAGCAGGCTGGAGCTAGGTTCTTTTTTGTCATCCATATTCATTGGCTCACCGTTTATTGAATGATTATTATGTGTGAGGGTCTGGAGATGCCTCAAGGAACAAAGCAGATCAAGACCCTGCCCTCATGAAGTTTATGTTCCCATGGGAAGACAAGAAAATATATAAATGAAAAAAAAAAAAAACACTTGCTGGATGGTGATCAGTGCTAGAGGAGAAATAAAAGAAGGTAAGGCAATGAGGGATAGGGAGAGAGTAGGGCATCATTTTCTATGTAGTGTTATCTGGGAAGGACGCCTGGATATGGTGACATTTGAGCAGAGACCTAAAAGAAATCGAAGAGCAGCCAAGGAGATATTTATTTAGAGAAAGAGCCTGCCAGGTAGAAATGGCAGTGAGTACAAAGGCCCTGAGGCAGGAGGATACTTGGTGCATTTCAGAAGCAGCAGAGAGGTCTGTAGGGCTGCAGCAAAGTGAGCAAGATAGAGGCCAACAGATGAATCAGAAGGTCAGTGCTGGGTGCAGATCACAGTGCAGATTTGACTTGTACTGTAATAAAGACTGGCATCTAGAGAGGGTATTTGGAGCATGTATTAGTTCATTTTCATGCCACTGATAAAGACATACCTGAGACTAGGTAATTTACAAAAGAAAGAGCTTTAATTGGACTCGTAGTTCCACGTGGCTTGAGAGGCTTTACAATCATGGCAGAAGGCAAGGAGGAACAAGTCACCTCTTACACAGAGCCGAACCATATCATTCTGCCCCGGCCCCTCCCAAATCTTATATCTTTACATTTCAAAACCAATCATACCTTCCTAAGAGTCCTCCAAAGTCTCAACTCATTTCAGCATTAACTCAAAAGTCTACAGTTCAAAGATTCATCCAAGACAAGGCATGTTTCTTCCATCTATGAGCCTGTAAAATCAAGAACAAGTTAATAACTTCCTAGATGCAGTGGGGGTACAGACAGTGGGTAACTGAAGTCATTCTGAATTGGAGAATTGTCCAAAACCAAGGGACTACAGGCCCCATGCAAGTCTAAAATCCAGTGGGGCAGTCAAATCTTAAAGCTCCAAAACAACCTCCTTTGACTCCATGTCTCACATCCAAGTCATGCTGATGCAAGAGGTGGGTTTCCATGGTCTTGGGCAGCTCTGACCCTGTGGCTTTGCAGGGTATAGTCCCCCTCCTGGCTGCTTTCCTGGGCTGGCATTATCTACAGCTTTTCCAGTTACACAGTGGAAACTGTTGGTGGATCTACTATTCTGGGGTCTGTAAGCCAGTGGCTGTCTTCTCACAGATCCACTAGGCAGTGGCCCCGTAGAGACTCTGTATGGGAGCTCCAATCCCATTTCCCTTCCGCACTGCCCTAGCAGAGGTTCCTGCTCTCCATGAGGGCCCTGCCCTGCAGCAGACTTTTGCCTGGGCATCCAGGTATTTCCATAGACCTTCTGAAATATGGGAGGAGGTTCCCAAACCTCAATTCTTGACTTCTGTGCACTCATAGGCTCAACACCACATGGAAGCTGCCTAGGCTTGGAGCTTCTACCCTCTAAAACAACAGCCTGAGCTCTCTGCTGGCCCCTTTCAGCCATAACTAGAGTGGATGGGACACAGGTAACCAAGTCCCTAGGCTGCACACGGCACAAGAATTCTGGGCCCAGACCACAAAACCGCTTTTTCCTCCTGGGCCTCCAGACCTGTGATGGGAGGGGCTGCCGTCAAGGTCTCTGACATGGACTAGAGACATTTTCCCCATCATCTTGGGGATTCACATTAGGCTACCCACTACTTATGCAAATTTCTGCAGACAGCTTGAATTTCTCTCAAAAATGGGTTTTTCTCTTCTGCTTCAGGCTGCAAATTTTCTCAACTTTTATGCTCGGTTTCCCTTTCAAAACTGAATGCCTTTAACAGCACCCAGGTCATATCTTGAATGCTTTGCTGCTTATAAATTTCTTCTGCCAGATACCCTAAATCATCTCCCTCAAGTTCAAAGTTCCACAAATCTCTAGGGCAAAAGCAAAATGCCACCAGTCTCTTTGCTAAAACACAATAAGACTGGACTTTGCTCCAGTCCCTAACAAGCTCCTCATCTCCACCTCAGGCTGCCTCAGCCTGGATTTCATTGTCCATATCATTATCAGCATTTTGGTCAAAGCCATTCAACAAGTCTCTAGGAAAATCCAAACTTTCTTACATTTTTCTGTCTTCTTCTGTGCCCTCCAAACTGATTTAATTTCTGTCTGTTGCCCAGTCCCAAAGTCACTTCCACATTTTTGGGTATTTTTTACTGGTACCAGTTTACTGTATTAGTCTATTTTCATGCTGCTAATAAAGACATACCTAAGACTGGGCAATTTACAAAAGAAACAGGTTTAACTGGACTCACAGTTCCATGTGGCTGAGGAGATCTCATAATCGTGGTGGAAGACAAGGAGGGGCAAGTCACATCTTATGTGGATGGCAGCAGACAGAGAGAGAGCTTGTGCAGAAAGACTCCCATTTTTAAAACTATTAGGTATCATGAGACCCATTCACTATCACAAGAAGAGCACAAGAAAGACCCACCCCCATGATTCAATTATCTCCCACCAGGTGCCTCCCATAACACATGGGAATTATGGAAGCTACAAGATGAGATTTGGGTGGGGACATAAAGCCAAACCATAACAGAGCAGATTAGAGACAGGATCTGATATACAGTCATGCACTGCATAACAGCATTTTGTACAATGATGAAGCACATAAATGATGATCTTTAAAGTTTATAATGGAATTGAAAAATTCCTATTACCTAATAACATTGTAGCCCTCATAATGTCAACACTTGGGTGTCCGTGGTGATGCTGGTATAAAAAGTCCTACGGAGCTGCCAGTCATATAAAAGCACAGCACATACAAATATGTGCAGTACATAATATGTGAATAATAAGCAACTACATTTCTCCTTTCTGTATTTACTATATTATAGTTTTCATTGTTACTTTAAAATATACTCCTATTTTCAAAAAAAAAAAAAAAAAAGTTAACTGAGGAACAGCCTTAGACAGGTCCTAGAGGAGGCATTCCAGAAGAAGACCTTGTTATCATAGGAGATGACACTTCCATGCATGTTACTACTCCAAAGACCCTCTAGTGGGACGAGATTTGGAGGTGGAATACAGTGATACGAATGATCTTGACCCCGTGTAGGCCTAGGCTAATGTGTGTGCTAGTGTCTTACTTTTTAACCAAAAAAACAAACTTTTAAGTAATTTTAAAAAAGAAAAAAAGCTTATTTAATAAGATATTGAAAATAAAATATTTTTGTACAGCTATACAATGTTTTTCTAAGTTAAGTGTTATTACAAAAGTGTCAAAAACTGTTTTTAAAAAATTAAAATCTTTTTATAAAGTAAAAAGTTATAATACCCTAAGATTAATTTATTATTGAAGAAAGAAACAAAATTTTTTTTGAGATGGAGTCTCACTCTGTTGTCCAGGCTGGAGTGCAGTGACATGATCTCAGCTCACGGCACTCTAGCTTGAACCTCCACTTCCCAGGTTCAAGCAATTTCCCTGCCTCAGTAACCTGAGTAGCCTGGATTACAGGCATGTGCCACCACGCCCAGCTAATTTTTGTATTTTTAGTAGAGGTGAGGTTTCACCGTATTGGCCAGGCTGCTCAAACTCCTGACCTCAAGTAATTTGCCTGCTTCAGCCTCCAAAAGTGCTAGGATTATGGGCATGAGCCACCATGCCTAACCAGAAAATATTTTTAAAACAAATTTAGCATAGCCTAAGTGTCAGTATTTATGAAACCTACGGTAGTGTATAGTAATATCCTAGGCCTTCGCATTCACTTACCACTCACTCACTGACTCATTCGCTGCAACTTCTAGCCATGTCAGCTCAATTCACAGTAAATGTCCTATATAGGTATATCTTTTTTTAATCTTTTTAATTTGTTCTTTTTTGTAAGATTTTACTAAATTGCAATGCTCTCAGTAATTTGAAGATATGATTTTCAAAGTCGATGATTTCCTACAGAATTAACATCACTCTTAAGTTTAATGCTTTGGTGTTACAGCTGTTCATCATGTATATAACTCTCTTTTTATTTTTGAGGGGGGCTTAGTCTAACTGACATTTATGATTTACACAGTAAAAATAAATTTGTTAACAAAATTAACAATTCTATAATATTTTAATGAATAGCTCATTTATGAATGAAAATAATAAAAATTACAGTATCTCGTTGATAATCCGGTAGATTATTTTAACTCACTTATTTTTTCTTATATTGTAACACTATGAATTACATAAAAGTAATATAGTAGTCATTGCTAAACAGTAAAACAAAATGTTTCTTTGATTGTGTTCACATCTACTTTGTTTTTTTAGTAATGAAAATTCTCTCAAACACTTTTTTTCC
This sequence comes from Plecturocebus donacophilus, assembly GCA_004027715.1. Classification (NCBI taxonomy): domain Eukaryota; kingdom Metazoa; phylum Chordata; class Mammalia; order Primates; family Pitheciidae; genus Plecturocebus; species Plecturocebus donacophilus. The sequence goes on from PVKP010021702.1 coordinate 4,549, forward strand.
AACTTTTAAGTTGATCTGTTCATGAGCAGGATGTGCAGTTTTGTTATATAGGTAGATATGGGCCATGGTGGTTTGCTGCACAGATCATTCTTTCACGCAGTTATTAAACCCAGCATCCACTAGGATATAAAATCTTTTATGTCATATTTTTACTGTACTGTCTCTATATTTAGAAATATTCAGATACAAAAATCACAAGCTGTGCAGGTTTGTAGCCTAGGTCTATAGTAGACTATATGTATTTGTCTGTTCTCATGCTGCTATGAAGCAATACCTGAAACTGAGTAATTTATAAAGAAAAGAGATGTAACTGATCTCAGTTTTACACGGCTGGGGAGGCCTCAGGAAACTTAAAATTATGGTGGAAGGGGAAGCAAATATGTCCTTCGCCACATGGTGGCGGGAGAGATAAGTGCTGAGCAAAAGGGGGAAAAGCCCCTTATAAAATCATCAGATCTCATAAAAACTCACTCACTATCATGAAAGCAGCATGGGGGTAACCACACATGTGATTCAATTACTTCCCATTGGGTCCCTCTCATGACATGTGGGGATTATGGGAACTATAATTCAATATGAGATACGGGCGGGGACACAGCCAAACCATATCACTATGTCATCTAGGTGTGTGCAACTACACTCTATGATGTTTGAACAACCATGAAATCACCTAATGACACATTTCTCAGAACGTATCTCAGTGGTTAAGTGACACGATTGTATTTTAAAAGCCAAATTCACAAAGTGAGGAAAGAATATCAGTAGGGAAATCAACTAGGGGAGCTAATAAAATAATGGGTGGAAGGAAGATGTTGAATTAAATCATCATAGTGAGTGAGAGGTAACAAGAAAGGATCAGATCCAGGACACGTATTCAAGATTGAGTCAGGTCAGTTAGCATCCCCGCTATGCTGCCACCTTTTCAAGGGTTGATAACTTCTTTCTCCAGCTAGATGATCTGTTCCTTGAAGGCAATGATGCTGCCATATTTCCGTGTAACTACCAAATATTTGGCATATTTACTCAACAAAATGTTGGCCCTTCATAAACCTCTGTTCATTTAATGCAGTTTAACTGACATTTACTAAGCATCATTCTCCACCCTCCATCACAGCATCACATGCTCAATTCAAATGGAACTTCCTCCAGTTCCACAAGCCAACAAGGTTCTGATTCCATATCCTTGGCAGACAGGATTAGGGTGCTAGGTAGAGAGAGACATAGAGTTAATAAAGTAGAAGAAAATATTTGTTATCTTTTTAAATAATGGGAAATAAATGAATATGTTTACATGCTGATAGGAAGCACCAATCAAGAAAAGGGGATGTCGACAAAACCATCAGAGAGGAAATACATGAAACAGAAAGGTCATGAGAGGGTCAGAAAAGCTGGATGAGAAAATTTTAAAGAGGAAAGGAAAGGCAAGGATGCATGTCAGTTTATAGGTTTCATAACAGAAAATGGAGATGATTGCTTTTTTATGTAATAAGTATGATTACAGGTGGAGGTGGAGGTTTAAAAAGAGAGGTGAATGTTAGAATATCTACTGGAGAACAGACAAGAAACCTGAAAAGCGAAGCAGCTTCGAGGCATCTGTTTCCGGGCAGCATCCAGTCATCTGTTGAGGTGCCTTAATTTAAATGCATTAATTTATAGTGATCTTGATCTGCAGGCTGGAATTGGTTTTCCCTTGATGGAATTCAACATCCTGGCTAGGGGTGCAGATAAAGCAGATGATTGGTATTGCCTGTGCTTGGTTTGTGATGTATGTGTGAGAGGAAGACTGCAGAACCATGGCATTAAAGTGAAGAGAACTGCCAAAGTGACAAACAATGGACTATATAGATAAATAGGGATAAGAGTAAAGATAAAAGCAGCAGATAGTGTAGGACAAAGAAGAAGACCCAGAAACCTGAGATTCCAATTAAAGAACAAGGAAGTTGGGAGTAAGTGAGGAAAGGAATTGGAAGGAGAGGAAGGTTGTGGTCAGAGAGTGGGAGGTGTAAATTTTATGACTTCCAAGGTGGAGCAGTTCCAGAATATGACCAAGTCCAGGGTGTAGCAACCAAAGTGGGTGAATGAAGTGGCTTGTAGGGGAAGCCACTAGAGGTGAGAAGAGCAAGGAAATGAGAGAACAAGGAGTGGAACGGCTCACATATGTAAACACGGAAGGCCGCCAGCATGGTGGCAACACAAGGGGAGCAGAGGGATGTGGAGAAGGACACCAGGTGCAATGAGTGAAGGTGCATCCCCAGGACATGGCTTGATGGCAACAATGAGAACGAGCTGAAGAGGCTGCCTGTGAGTTCAGAAGATCCTCAAGGGACAGAACTTGTGTTTCAAATGCCTATTTCACCTGTAGGGTAGATGGGACTCTCCAGCTCCAGACTGTGCTTGCAGTCAGAGTTTGGATGAACTAGTGGAGGTGTGCGAGGGTCTGAGCCTGATGTGCTTGCACAGGCATCCCTTGATGAGGCTCAGACCAGAGGAAGTAAAGCTTTGCTGAGATACCTATCTCACCAACCGCCATCTTTTACTGGTCTCCAGCTTATGAGGGTCTAGGTAGAAAAGTTTGTGTCAGCTTTAAGTATAAACCAGCCAGTTTATAATCTAAAGTCAACTCTGACAGTTAGACCAAGTGAAGAGATAGCGTATTTGGTAGATTTTGTGGCTCACTGATGAAATGATTAGAGGCCAGTTAGTTGGTAAACTTCACTGCAGTCATTATAATGAGAATACAAACAAGAATGACACAGAGATGAGGGCGTGGCCTGAGAAGATGGTCGTGCACCAGCTGGAGGGGATGGCATTGAGCAGAGTCTTGAAGGACACCAAGGCTGTGGACAGATGTAGGAAAAGAGGGAAAATATCCTAGGCAGAGAGAATACCATAACCATACCGGCAAGAAGCTACAAGTCAAGAAAACTACTTCTTAGAGGACTTGATGAAGTTCCCAGATATTCTGCTTGACTTAGAAACTTCTAAAATCTTACAGAAAGCTCAAGGTTGAACTGAAGAACTACATAAAAATTTGGACTTTATGTTATAAGGAGTGGGAAGTCATGAGTGGTTTCTGAGCAGACGTGTGATAGAATTGGAGTTGTGCTTCCAGAAGAGTCACCTTGAATAAATGGGTGAGATGGAGGGACACAGGGAAAGAACTGCTGCTAGATCAATAAGGCCACAGTGGTTGCCTGAGAGAGGCACAGAATCCTGAATGGGGAAAGGAATTGTGGGGATGGGGAGAGGAGAGCAGACACAAAAGATTTTGACGGAGGTAGACACAATAGGACTTGAATGCCAAAATAAATATGAGCCATCACTGCAAAACATGCTTACCAAATTATTGGTCAAGCACTATTGAGCATTATTCAGAGGCTCTGAGAGCTTAGGTCAACACAAAGACATCTGACTCCAACTAAACCAAGCCAGCTATTTATGTCTTTGAAGAGAATCAGACACCAAGAAGGGAAATTAACCTTTCTCTCACAGAAGCCATAAACAGCATCCAAATGTGGAAGAGAATGAAACCACCGGCCATGTGTTTGAAAGAAACATGATATCATTGGCTAGCTGAGACAAGACCCAACCAGGAAACAGCCTCCAATATTAAAATTCTAGCACATGGAGCTTTTGGAAAATAAAAAATAGACACAGTGGAATAGAAAGACTCTATCTAAACGCATGAGGCTGGGAGAGAAATGATCTATTGAGCCACAGCTGAGAAGGCACCTGGGATACAGGAGATCAAAATGGAAACAGCCACCAGAAAAAAAAGGTTATTGGCCACCAAAGAGAGATGACTCTAAAGAGATTCAAAATTGTTCCTGAGGATTGAAGTGGGAAAACAAGAATACGATCGGCCAGGGAGTATCATTTTCTCTAAGTAAGGCTGTAAGAGGCCAGGCTCCTCCTGGAAGCCCCTAAATTGCTGCTACCTATGCCCCCTGCCTCAATCCTCAGCTCTGCCAAGAAAGCTCTGTGCTACTTGGGGCAAGTGACATAAAATGCCTGTGAACTTCAGACTCCTCATCTGTATAATTGAGGATAGTCTTCCCCATTTTATGGAACTGGAAATGAAGTCAGATAAGAAATGAGTGACTTAGTGGGCCTGCTGAATTTGACTTTGTTTAATGTATCTAAAACAAAATTTGAATTAGGGTTAGTCTCATTTGTAATTTACTAGTCTTTTGTATTTCTGACATTACAGCTGTCGAGTCAGCCTTGAAAACAGGCTTTTGATGCAGAAGGACCCCTTGTGAGGACCAAATGGGTCATACAAGCATAAATCCTGAATGGGGAGAGCTCTCCACGATCTGCTGGTAGTGCTATAGCTATTGCTGCTACCAATTACTCCTCCTCTTAGCAGGATATAAGTTTCTCAAGGGCAAAGACCCAATCTTTGTTTTCTTTCCATCTCTAGCAACATCTAGTACAATATCAGACATAAAATAGACACTGAATAAGTATGTGTCGAATAAATGGGTAGGTGAGCACTCACCTGGCTGTTTCAGTGATCTCCACTAAGTTATGAATCTTGTGTGTATCCTTAGCAGTTGGCATGATGACTGATGTAGAGAAGACATGCAAGGATTCCTTAAATAAATAAATGAGCAGAGCTTGGCATGTCCTGGCTGCAAGGATTTTCTTATCTCTTTGTCATGGTTAGAAAAGACACAACACTATACAGCCTAAATTCAAACATATCTATTTCTATGATTCCTATGTCATATCTGAGCACACAGTACATGCACCACCATGCACACACACTCACATATAACCACTGTCCTTCAGGTACAAAAGCCAGTGACACCTTCATTTATTATCTGTATTTTATCACCATTTTAACTGAATAAAGAGTAAAGTCCCAGAGAACCAAATAATGGATAAAAAGAAAAACTGCTATAGCAGGCTCTATGCTAAGTACCATAACAGTATTCTATCATGTAAAATTTGCAACCATCTTGTGAAATACATACAATGATTATTCTCATTTTACAATGAAGAATTGGAGACTCAGAAGGGTTTAGTAGTTTGTCTAGAGTCGCACAGCCCAACCACTGAGTTATATTCAGTGATACCGCTTTACATGGAGTTTAGAATAGCACTTTCCAGATTTCCATCTGTCCGAGAAGAAAACCACAAGGGACATCTTTCTTTGGCTCCATGCTTTTTTCTTTGATGCCCTCAGTCTCTGGCCCACCCAATGTGTAGTTGTCCCAGCAATTTGGGATGCAGAGAGACCTAGAAGCTTTTGAGACACAACAGACTGTGGAGGGGCTGGCTTGGAGCCACTGGAGGAGAAGCTACAGGTAGGATCCTGTTTCAACCATCCGTCATGCAAATAAGCCAGTGCTGGCCACAGATCACGAACTGCTCACCAGTCGTTTCCTTAATGACTTGCTAAATTTCCTCCACATCTTTCCAGAAAGTCATACTCTCTGGAAGGCCCTGCGGCTCCAACCCCAGCCCACACTGATAGCACTAGGATTCCTGACCCAAAGCCAAATCCTAGTTCTCAGTGCTTTGTGAACAGGCCTGCATGTCTCTAAAGTAACTGCAGTAACTCTAAAGTAAAGGGCAGTGCAAAGGCCTTAGCCAAACACAGAGTTGGTGGCCAGGACCCCTGGAAGAAGCCTTGGAGGTACCATAGTGCCTGGAGCTCAAGGTGTCCCTTTTAAAGAAGAGGAAACTTTGTTCAAATGAAATCTTAAGCAGGATGCCAATAGAGAAGGCACATAAGAGCAGAACTGCTTGGGTTAAAGCAGGTGTGGGGGACACACATCTTTTCCACCTCAGCATCCCCCTCAGACTTCACATTGTTCCACAAGGCATTTTCCCAGAATCGCTGTAGCTTCTCGGAGCGTAGTCAAGATCCTCTGATTGGTCCACCCCAGCCCATTTACTTTGGGGATAAGGAGCAAAGACACAGAACAATTATGGATTGCAAAAAAGTGCTATGGCCTGAATGTTTGTGTTCCCCTAAAATTGATATGTTCAAAACCTGACCCCCAAGATGATGGTATTAGGAGGTGGGATCTTGGGGAAATGATTAGATCAGGAGGGCTCAGCCTTCATAAATGGGATTAATATCCTTACAAATGAGGTCCCAGAGCACTGCCTTGCCCCTTCTGCCGCTACAGTGACAAGGTGCTAACTATAAGCCAAAAAGCTGGCCCTCACCAGACACGGAGCCTCCTCACATCTTAATCTTGGACTTCCCAGCATCCAGACATCAAGAAATACATGTCTGATGTTTATAAGCCACTCCGTTCACGGCATTTTGTTATAGCAGCTTGAACAGCCTAAGACACCTAATCCCACAGCTAGGACACATTGGTACCAGAACCCAGAGCTCTTTACACTCCACCCATGCTCAGGCTACCACAGGACCCTGTTTTGGCTGTGATGGTGAAAAAATTCTCTAATTGCTAGCTAGTTTTGTTTGTCCAGGTTTCAATCATGTTAGGTAACAGCTACCTAAATGCACTTTACCCTCTTCTAAAATGTTCTTCATGTGCAGCCGGAGGGAATATTATCACTCAGTATTGTCACCAAAGGGAGGATGAGGAAAGATATGGTGAACATTTAGTATGGCATCAAAAAGCAACATAGAACTCCTTCTTCTTCAAAATAAAAGGTTTATATGTTTGTTTTTCTTTGCCTGGGAAGCTCTCTCTCCTTAATTCTCACCCATCTGTGGGTCTTCTGTTTCCTATCAGGGTATATCCATGTGACCCCTCCATGAAGCCATCTGAGGGACGCATCCCAGCTGTGGCATGCCTAAATTTCTTCCCATCTACAGAGATACCTCCTTAAATGTAGAAGTAGGGTTCTGTGCATCAGTGCAGCACCTTAAAAGGCAAATTTTGCACAAATACTTGAACAGGTTTCTTTATTAACTCTCAAAGTTTCAGAAACAGGCTACCCACTCTGAAGTTGCTCTTTGTTTTATTTGCATAGAATTCTAAAATCATTATTAGTCAAGGTCTAGCTCTGCTACCTTCTAGCTGTATGATCTTATCCAGGTCACTTAACCACCCTGAGTCTGTTTACTCATTCACAGCAACATTATAAAAACCTGCAGGATCACTGTGAAGACCAGCGATAATGCAATCAACACTGTCTGACTCATGAGAGGTACTGGGTACATGGCAGCTAGTATTTTCTTCTACTAGATGATCAGCTCTTATTCACAATTATGTCACCAGCAACGAGCACAGTGCTCAGTGAATGCTTGTGGCAGTAATGATTGCCTAACAGAGTGACTGAATGAATAAACAAATAAACTAATGAACAAATGTTCACAGTGTAAGTGACCTTAACATTCATCAAACATGACCTCCCGTCCAATTCAGAGTGTGTCTTTCAGAACACTCCTGCAGAACAGTCTTTGGCGTTCAATGAAGCATGCTTACTGTCTTACTACCATTCACTGCAGGGAAAGTGTATAATTAGAAAGCTCTGGTGTTGTATGGAGATGTTGCTATCATTCACCATCTACTCATCTTCCCTTATTCTGACCTCTCCCACTGTGGGACACAAAGTAGGCGCTCATTCTTTCATTCTTTTAACAAGCACTTCTTGTGCAGCTACTTTACTGAAGTAGGAGAACTCCATTCAGGCTGAATATATAGAGATATCCCTGTGTTTGCAGGGCTTACATTTTAGCCAGAGATACACATTAAACAACTAGGTGAATAATTAATTATTTAAGTACAATTATAACAAGTACATAGAAGGAGAAGTACAGGGTACCATAGTGGGAGAGTAACCAGAGAACCTCACTACTCGGTAAGACAGAGAGGATGTGAAGAAGTTTTGGGAGGGAAAAAGAAAGGAGAGGAGGAAAAGTGGAAGGGCGGGAAGGCGTGAGGGAGGGAGGGGTGGAGGCACTTTTTTAATATACTAGGAAAGTCACCTCTTAATCCTTCCTAAAAAACCCCATTCATGTTAAGGCTCTTTGTCACCAATCAATGATTATTCATAGGTTCATGAAATATAAACAAGCCTGGGCTCAAATCCTGAGTCTGTTATTTACACCTTTGGCAAGTGTCTGCACTCCTGTAGGCTCATATTCCCCACTTGTAACACAAGGAGGGTAAACAAAGCTTCTGTTGGGGACTGCTATGGAAAGTAAACGCAAGAGTGCTTCTAATGCAAGGGTGCTTCTGACTTAGCACAGTGCCATCACATGGCAAGCCTTTAAAACGGTGCCTGTTGTTATTATCACGATGAATAGCTAACTGCTTCACATTCAGCCAAGGAATGTGTTCAGAGCACTCAAGGGGGTGACTAGGGTCATTCAGCCATTGAAGGCAGAGGTGGTACCCAGCCACAGGTCTCCCTAAGCAATTCTCTTTTTAAAAAATGAAATTGTTTCACATTTTTTTAAATGTCATAATCAAACATAGAAAGTATAAATAAATTAATGATAATGGTATCCTTAGAGTCCAGAGATGATCACATGAAAATTTCAGAGGGTGGGTTCTAGGTTGGGAAGATGAAAACACTTCACTTTTTTAAATGATTAACCTACAGGTCTTTACTAGGTAAGGCAATAGGCCCAGAATTGTTCTAGAAGTTAAATGGGATACAAGAAAATAAGACAGGCCTCTTTATCAGGGGTTTAACCATTGAGTTGAATTTTCCCCACAAAAAGCCAGCAGCATAAATTATTTTAGAATAGAAGAGTTAAAACTTGAAGAGAATATTTTCCAACATTCCCCAGAGACCATGGCAAGATATTTCTGGTCACTGCTTTATTGAAAAAACCCTACTTTTGACCAGCTACTCACCTTAGAACTCATCTATATTACTAAAACCCACAAAATAATTTCCACTTTGATGTTAGCGCATCAGTAGCATTTAACATGCAGTATTTCAGGACATTGACCATCACAGGAAAGTAATTCCTCTCAACTTAATAATAACCTAGTAATAGAAACGAATTATAGGTAGGTCAAGAAGCAGGCATTCCGAACCAAATAAACACCTTCATGTTAGCCAGACTTCCTGAAACTATCGCACACTAAAATCTATTCATTGGCCTTTCAATAAACAGCTCTTGAGCACCAACTAATAATAGCCAACCTTAATGAGGGCTCCCATGGCCAGGCCCTTATGTAAACCTCATAACATCTTTATGAGCCAGGAACTATTATTATCCCCATTTGACAGATGACAAGACCAAGTCACAGAGAGAGCAAATAATTTCTCCAAGCCCACAAAGCTAGGAAATGGTAGCATCAGGCATTGCCCAGGCAGTCTAATGCCAGCATCCATGCTCCTGGACACTATGCTGTATTGCTTCTCAGAAGCAAGTATGTGCAGGATGCCACCAGAAATGCAAACGTGGTCATCAGTGGTCTCTGTCCTCCAGGCAGTTGCAGCACCACAGTGGAACCAGGGATACCAAGACTAACAATGGGAGAGCCAAGTGAACAAGAGCACTCACACGAGCAAGGCAGAGGCCCGCTTCTCTCTTCACGACACCTCCGTTATCCCCCACAGTAACGCAGTGGGGTATTACTGGTTACCTGCTCTACAGATCAGAAAGGCAAGAATTGAGAAACAAAAGATAAGCAGTCCTAGGTCAAGCAGTCTGTGAGGTCGGAGCCAGGATTCAGGGTGAACTCTGTCACTCTTGGAATCACACACGCTTCCCATTTCACCCGAGGTCTGCTATTTTATGTGATGGTCATGGGAACCTCGAAAATGCTCTTGAATGCATATGAGATAATGGCTTGCTCTATCTGGGAAGGATCTGGAAGGGTTCTGAGAGAAAATGGCATGATAATGGGATTGGGATGGAGTAGTAAGATGAGGAGAGACTGAAGAGAAAATTTTTAGACTGAGAATACACATGTAGCATGTTCACAAAAGCACAGAGATGAGAAAACATTAGCGTGCTCAGGAGCAAAAGCTGGTACAGGAAAACTTGAATGCGGATTACAGAGTGCTGAGGAGTGGCAGGAGGTGAGGCTAGGAATGTGTTGGGGACCAAATGTTGAGGAGACTTAACACAATATCCGACTTGGAGGCCTATGCAAGCTGGCTCATGGCTGTCCAGTGTGCTCAAAAACTCTAGACAAGAGATACCCATGAATATTCTTATTGTTTCACTCTGTTTTGTCTCATTAATTCCACACAGAAAATATTTTGCAAAGTATTTGAAGAGGTCTTTTGTCAACCATAATCTTCCACTGAAACCTTCGAGAATAGAGACTATATCACATTCACTTTTATAATACCAACGCCTGGCACTGCACAAGATGCATGCTTGGTAAAATACTGCTGAATAAGTGGATGGATGGATAGATGGATGGATGGATGGATAGATGATTGAATAAATTAATGAGCAACTAAACAAAGTGATTAATTTGTATGTAGACAGAGCTATTGACAATTTACATATCCAAAGTTAGCACTATACATGTGCCTCTTTCCACAGTCCCCAATGCTTGGAATTCCTGTCATATACAAAAATGCATTTCATTCTACAGTAAACAATATGATTCAAAATGCAAACACTTCAAATCAATCTTTAATGAGTTTGTGATTGATTACTGAAAATAGGAATGAGTAGATCTGAATTCACACTAACATGCAAATGAATGATCCTGGATCATTTCCTGACAAGATGTTGGGATACAAAGGGATGCAGAGAATGAGGTCTGAGTTCGTTGACTCCTTCCATTCCATCAGAAAGGAGTTTCAGAGGCTTCCGTCTGCTGCCAGGAACTACCGTACCACATAAATATTCATCTTCAGCTGAGGATGTTTACTTTAAAATATGGATACAGACAAAGAGCTTTAGAATCTTGCCCACTTCAACTATCACACCACTCTCTAACATAAACACCCCTCTCTACTAATCGAGTCAGCCCATTCCTTTCCCCACAACCCATACAGATTCCTTCCTCACTGCCTGCACTGGGCCAACCCTCCTTCCTCCAGCATTCTTTGCAAACGACTCCTCATCTTCCCAAATCCCTCCAAATCCTGAGTTGTCCCTCCTAAAATTCTCACTGCAGTCATAAGAGACATCAAAGCCCATTTTCTTCCACTCATCCTGAGCTATTTGTCAGAGTTTTGGCTCCTGGACTAGATTATCCTTGTAGTAAACTTTGCTGATAATAATATCTCCATTCATTGAGTATGCCCTTCATGCTCAGACCTTGGATTTTGCACACATATTTCATCCTAGGACATAAAAATCTTCCTGCCCATTTTGTAGATGAATATGAGGATCAGGAAGGGTAAAAAAAAAAAATGCAGGTTGAACAAACGCCCTCACCCATCGAATTCAGCTCTTCTAATTCTAACTCAGGCCTCCTTTCTCTAATCAATATAGTTACTGTATGATGAAAATATTCTGCTGCCTTTCTATTAAACATCATATTTAAAACTATACTTCAACTTATACAAAACCTCCATAAATGCTTTTTTTGAGACAGGATCTCACTCTGTTGCCCAGGCTGCTGGAGTGCAGTGATGCAATCATGGCACCCTGCAGTGTGGACTCCTGGGCTCAAGCAATTCCCCCTTCGCAACTTCTCGAGTATCTGGGACTACAGGCACATGCCACCATGCCAGCTAATTCTTTTAAAATTATTTTAGAGATAGGATCTTGCTACATTGCCCAGGCTGGACAACCCTCCTGCCTCAGCCTCCCAAAATGCTGGAATTACAGATATGAACCACTGTGCCTGGGCCCATAAATGCTTTTCATGAGGGCTATATAATATTCCACAGAATATATATGTATCAGATTTTATCTGGCCCTTTGTTATTGGAGATGAAGTTTGTAGCTTTGTTTTTACGATTATAAAAAGCAGAGCCATTTAAAAACTGTAGGTTTTTCTCCTTATTTTTTATTTCATTGTTGTAAATTCCCAGAAGCAAGATTATTGCATCAAAGCATGTGGATGTTTTATAACATGTAATACACACTACCAGCATGCAATGACAAGCACCAGCGTATGCTGCTGCCAGCAATGCATGCATAATTCCAAGCAAAGGGCATGTTCATTTTGCTTTACTATAACTAGTGAAGCCACAGATGGCTTACTAACCTAATGGCTTTGAATGACTTCATCTTGTCTTTTATGCATGCACCTCTTGATATGCTGATAGCATTTTGGTTTGTTTGTACTAGCTCTTCATAACATAGTGATAAATCCTGTGCGGAACATACTGTCTATGCTAGACCTAAATTCATTTAGCTCATTATGCTCATGTTGGTACCATATTAATTGGTGTTCGCTCATGATGTGTCACCATGATAGCACTGGGAACATCAAAAAGAAAATAACACAGCTTCAAGAAATGGCGACTAAGGAAAAAGTCTCATGGTTGGCCATGTAAGATAAGCTTGGAATTCCCACTGTGAGATATTTTCACCCAGGAGAGGGAGAGGGAATGTGAAAGGGGCATATTGTGAGTTAGAAGTGGTAGGTGCAGCCAGGGAGTGCTCCAGGGTTTCCGAAGAGGCAGGGAAGGGAGAGATCTGAGGCATCTTCATGGAAGCTACAAGGGTTGAGCTGGGCCTGAAGGACAGTAGGGTTTGGTGGCAGCAGAGAGGTGAGACTCCTGGCCGAGCAGCCTTGTGAATCAAAGCCCACAGCTGATATCACAGCTGCAAAAGCAAGCTCAGGGAGCAGAGGGGTGGCTGTGCATCTGGGAAACATTTTCTGCATGAGAGGCCAAGAGACATTTGTTTGTTCACTAAGCAGGCTGGCCTCTATGATGGGGGTCCATGAGAACAAGACCACTCAGATGAAAGTGGACACCTCTTTTCCAAAAGTTTGTCTTTGTGAAGGGTAGCTAAGATGGCCCTATCTTTAACCAGCCAGTGAGGGGCCTATTACATTCCGATCTTTAAAGTTCTTAATGCAACAAACAATACTTTTTCCCCAAGGCCTGGTTATTTGGGTCCAGGAATTAAATGGGATTCTTTTCCTGGGGCTGGGAAGGGTCTTAACGAAGATATGAGAATACACTGCCACACCCTCAGAGTCCTTTGTGAAGTGCAGCAAGTCATGGAACTGCTCAGCCTACTTCCCACTTTAATAGGCACCATTCAGTTACCCACCATCACAAGCCGGCAGAGTCCACAATTACATTGGATTGATTGGATCAATTATTCAGTTAAGCAAACTTGACACACATTTCTCAGTGGATGTCAGTGTCCAAGTGACTACTTGAGTATTCCTTAAATCTAGTGTGAGCATCTGCACTGAGTATAAAAGGGAACCTGTCTTCATTGCCCCAAGGCTGATATGAAGAGACCTGAAACCCAGGAAATGGCCCAGTGGTCATAGTGATAGCCAACAGTAATGATGGTGAATTCTCTGTAATTGAGGAGAAGACTGTTCCCAAAATACCACAAGATTTCAGTGAAGCTAACACAGACTATTAAGATCATAGATGATCCATCTTCAATAGAATGCCCAATGACTGGCCTAAGGGACTCAGAGGATCCAGAGTTAGAAGATCCATCAACCCTCATTCAGTCACCAGGCTTTAGGGTCAAGTCTTAAATGTTCAGGAGAAATAACTGGGCCACCTCTTTAGCTTTCAGACTCTAGCCCAACTCCAATCCTGGGGACACAGTCATAGATGTGGTAGTAGAGCCCAGGAGTCCTACCATCTCTGTACACTGGTCTTGTTTGCTATTCCTTAGACCTACCTGCAATCTCAAGGCCTCTGCAGTCACTGTTCCCCCAACCTGGAATGCTCCTTCCCTAGATAGCCACATGGATCTCACCTCTTTATTTGGTTCTCTGTTCCAATGCCACCACCTAAGGGAGATCTTCTCCAGCCACATTATATAAAGCAGTCAAATCTTGCTCCCTTTAACATGCTTGACTTTCTTCTTAGCACTACCACCCCCTAAAATATTAATTACTTGAAATATTCTTTAGTATGAATATTAATCCTTGTGTCCCATGACACCAGAGATGAGTCTTTTCTGTTTGCTGCTATGTGTCAGTCACGTGGCACATAGTAAGTGTCCCATAGTCATTGATTGAGTGAATTGATAGATGTTTCACAAAACGTTCCAAGAAGCCCAGTAGAGCTAGTCCCTGAACCATACTTTGTAAGCCACTGGTCTTAGATCATCAGGGTACATTTTGCCTCTTGGAATTTCAGTTCCATTTAATCACAACTGCGTCCTCCTCAGTTCTGTTCTTGCTGCACTCTCTTCCTTCCCTATTCTATCTGCTTGGAGCCCAAGGGAGAGTTTGGCTATATTAAATGTCTCAGGAGAACATCTCATTCAAAAAACTGTACACCAGAGGGTTCAGTGGCTTCACCGATGTCCCACAGGCACTATGCGAGTGGCAGAGCAAAGACACAGGTATTCTGATTCCCATTCCTTGGCTCTTTTCAAAACACCATCCTTCCTCCCTTAGCTGCAAATCTGACTCAATTTAAAAAGGATAGTGTGTGTACTGCTTATGCGGAAGGAGACTTTTTTAAAGGAGATAGATAAAATTAAGGACGATGTCCACAAATTCAACTAGGAAGAAAGGCAAGGCCTTGCCGTCACAATCGATTGTAGAATGGATCCCCTCGTAACAGAGAAATTCAGGTGGCCTCAATCTCTGTAGGCCCTGGACAGTCTTTCCAAGACCGTGCCAATCCCAGGGCGCCACAGGCAAACCGCAGCGACTCCGGCCAGCGGAACCAACCACATCTGACCCTGCCATAGGCCTGAACACGTGCAGCAGCACTGAAAGAAAGGACGCCAGAGGAAGAGGGGAAGGAAAAAGAAAGGCCTCATAGCTTGAGGGACGCCAGCTAGGAAATTAGCCAAGAGCATGATGGACACAAGAAAACATAATGGACACAAAAAGCTGGCAGGAAAAAGGGACAAAAAAAAGCAAGTTGGTGGAAAATAAACGTGATCCAAAAACACAACAAAACGTTTTTTAGAAGTTTATTTTACCTAGAATTAATGACAGGAAAACCCCATAAATGTGGTGCAAAATGTTTAATGCCCCATTGAATGTCAACATTATGCCATCCATCTGTCCTTGCAGGTGTATTATTTCTAGTCCCCAGGATGAAAAGAAAAGTTGCTTTCCACATCTTTTATAGTACTTAAAAATACATATTTCCGAGGCGTTATTGCCAAAGGTCCTGCTTTCTTCCAGAACCCACAATAACTAATCATGTCACTGCCACCAAGACTAGGAATTGGAATTAATAGTTAGTGAGGGGTTCACTCCCACCCTATGAGTGATCTTTGCTTTAACGACCCTTAGAGTTAGTGATTTCTCCTAAATATTTATTTCTCCCTGAGGGAAAGATTTCTCTAAGAACTTTCTCTCTGCCCTAAATATTCACAATTCTCAATCTGTTTTTCTTCTATTTGTCCACTTAGAGTTTGTGCTGGAATCAATTTTATTAATTTCCTTCTGAAAATTAGCAAGTCAAAGTAAATCACAGGGAGCTTTTTCCTCTCCACCATGTGACTCTCTTCACTTTCTCGGTTTTTCTCTCAATGCTAGGTCATCCTAGCCTGGATTTACTCTAATTTCTCTCCAGAAACTTCCTTCAAATTAAAAAAAAAAAAAAGTGTGGAAAGAAAGAGAGAAAAAGAGGGAAGAAGGAAGAAGGGAGGGAGAAAAGGGAGGGAATAAGGGAGGAAGCAAAGAATAAAAAATTTAGATTAAACTTAAACACTGCAGTCAACATCTGCGCCTTCCTCATTTTTCTGAAAAATGCTTCCTTTAAGATTCAGAATACTTCTTTCATAATAAAAAATATTATCCAATATTGTATAGGGATCTCTGTGGCTCACTATCAAATTGACTGTTCTTTTAAAACTTCCAGGATTATCAGCCTTCTTGGAAGATTCCTGGTCAACTGATTGGAGCAATTAAATCACAGTCACAATTATGTTTCAAAACTGACAGAGTCCATTGATCTATAGCTCCAGAAGCTCAGGTAGATCATTTAAATTTTCTCCATCTACAATTTCCTCCCCTGCAAAATCAAAGTGCTAGACCAGATTATCCACAAGATCCCTCAGACTTTAGTATTCTGCATGCATATGATTTCTCACCCCAATGATTTTCATTTTACTTTATGAGAACACAATATCACCAATTATCCAGGGACCGTATGACACCATTTAAAAAGTAATTTTAAAAAATAACATAAAATAAAGGCTTTACTAGTTGTAGAATCTATTTCCAGAACCCCGAACCTGGAGATTGACTTTGAGGCACTCTGTGGGCTTGTGTTTTCTCATTGGCTGTTCTGGTGGCAGCCGGCTTTTTAACTGACTTTTATCGTTTGTTTTCACAACAACCTTGAGACTCCTTAGAGCAAATTGCAAGGCAAAGCATGTTATCCAATTGGCAGTTAGGAAATCCAGATCTCGGGCCCCAGAGGAAAGGCCAACTCCTTAATTCCAGTCTGATGATGGGAAAGAAGTCATCAGGAGGTTAAGTGACTTATGCAATTGGATGGAGCAAGCCAGTGTCCACAACAGGATCCTGGACACTCAGTCCCTGCCTCCACGGACGGCGTTCAATTCTCCCAGCCGCACTTCTTCCCTGAATGCTTTTTAATCTGGCATGATCCACAAATAAAGGAAATTGTGGTTTTCACATCATGATGGAGGTTATTTTTCCACTGTGAATAATAAAAGCAGAGTATCCCATTTGTAGCTTTGAAAGGTTCCCATTCTAGCCCGCATTGTTTATTCCTCAGGCTTTCAACAGTTTTTATTTCAAGATGTCAGTTTTTAACACGTTTGCATAATTCTGCATTTTATTTCAGGATTCGCTGTCATAACCATTCATTTTCCCCCACCAGTTAAGCTGTTGAAAAAGAAAACGTGTTTCCAGGCCAGTCCAGTCCTACAATTTAAAAGCTGGCAGGACCCGTCTTCCTTTTCCCCCCTGGGAGGATTAATTTGCTTCTTTTTTATTCTCAAAGTTTTATGATTCCAAATAAAGGATATAATGGTGCCATTGAGAGTTGGGAAAATGTGGAAGATAAATAGTCTATGTGGGAACTGCTTAAAATGAGAATTGAAGTTTGGAGAAGGAGGTGGGAGAAGTGGAGACATTTTTTATCATGTGAGCGTGGCCTTACTCATGATAAAGGAAATTTCCTCCTTCTAATGAGTCTTGCCTTTATAGACCGAAGTGAGGGCGAATGGCTCCATTTGTGTCATAAACGTAAAGAAGCTGAAATCGTACTCCCAAGAATGCAATATGTTTAATTTTGAAGTTGGGGAAGCAGTCACTAAAAATGTACGTTATTTCTGGGACCTACAACACAAAGTCTGGGCTTTTAATCTTGATTTCATTGCCTGAACACTGACACATTTAAGAAACATGCTAAAATCATCTGCGGGAAACTAATGGACCAAGGAAAGTAATTTGAATAAATTATTTTGGTGGAGTTAACCCTAATTAGCTCCCAATTTGGTAGGAGCCACCCTTGTGAAGATCCATTAATAATGCTGCTTCAAAAGCCCAATTCGCCATCAAAGGACTTTTCTTAAGGGCCCTTTGGAATTTTACAAAATAAATTGGGCAAACGTTACTAACCTCCAGGAGCTTGTAATTAAGGTCAATGCAGTAGACATTTATTGACTGGGCAATATGTGCAAAGCAAAACGGAGAGGCAGAGCTAATCAGGGCATGATCCTCATCCTGCCAGAGCTCACGGGCAGTGGGATAGGAAGACCAGGTCCTCCAACCAGGCAACAGTCACTCCAGGAGTTATTCGGTTTGCCTGCAAATGTTTCACAGCTCAGGCTACATTTGAATTGGGCCCTAAAAAAGATTACAGACACAGTATTGATTTGATGTACATCTGATCATATCATGCCATTGCTTAAACCTGTTAAATGGCTTCCCTTTGTATCTTGAATAAAATTCAATTGCTTAACCATGACTTTTCCAGCCCTGAGTACCCTCAGCTCCCCCTAGCTCCTTGACCTTACCTCCTCCACGCCCCCTAGGCTCACACCTTTCCTGACTCCCAGGCCTCCAGTGTTTCTCAACCAATCTAAGCCCTTTCCTGCCTGAGGTACCTGCTCTTCTCCAAATCGACCATCTACCTCCAAGCCACATGGCTCCCTCTTGCCATTCCCATTTCAGCTCAGTGTCACCTCCTCAAAGAGGCCTTCCCTGACCACTCAACTTAAATCAGGCATCCTCTCTACCAGGACTCCCTTTCATTTTCTTCATAGCACTCATCACTCTCAAAACTCATGTTCATTGACTACTTACTTATACATGACCCATCTCTCTTCCTTCCTGGTCTCAGAATTTCAACACCACAAAGGCAAAGAATTATCTGAGCTGTTTATTGCAATATCTCCTGTACCAGAGCAGGGCCAGGCACACAGTTAATATTAGGTAAATTAATGAAAAGGAAAACAAAGATAGCAGGATGGGAGACTGGGACGATGAATAAAGGCACAATGATGAAATTAGGATGGGGAAAGCATTGGGAAACTCGGAGGGAACCAACAGAAATACGACTTAGGAAGAAGGCCTTTAAAACCACAATTCACTCTTTGAAGTTTCAGATACTTGGCTCCTAAGAATCAAAGTTTAAGACGGTAAGAATCTGGGGTCTCAGGCTCATCTCCGTATCTGTCAAAGTTTACACTCTTAATAAAGTGCATGAATTTTATCATGTGATGTTTTTCCTACCCATTCAATAAATGCTTGCCAAAACCCTGGCCCCAGTCTCTAGAATCAAGTTAATAATATTCTCACAGAAGAAAGAGACCTTCCACATAAACCGAATGCTCTAAGAATGAGCTAGAGGGGCTATAACTTTAGAACGTGTGGTTTCTGTCCTCTGCACTGTGGTGAACAAGCCCATCTTTAAGTGTATTCAAAAATGTCAGCTGTGACATTTGAGGGCAGACAGCCAGTTCTGGCCGGCCCTCCAAAGGTGGAGGTGTTATCAGAAGGCCATCACAGAGCACTTAATGGAGCTCAACTCCTAAATAAACACGGCAGGGGATGCAGGGTGCAGCCCGTGTCCTGGTTGTTTGTGTGTTCCTGTCAGACCAGTCAGTTCCATTGGCCTGCAATGTTACATTGACTTCCTGGAATATGAGATTGCACAGATCTGCCTTCACGGGCACGGGTGGCTAAGATGGGAATGGTTTAATGAATCTCTAGTCAGATCCTGTATATAAAGTCCTCATCACAGGGAGATGGTTCGGCCTCTGCTCAGCACAAGATTTATCTTCCCTGGGTAGACCATGACCCTGTGCTCCCTCACCCTCCTTTCACACCAATAACAATGTTATCTCGTTCCCTAAAGGGCCCACAGGGCCTTATTGGCGGCCCTTTAAAACCTGGAGCCAAGTATCTGAATGACGTTTTAATTCCATGGTTGCACTGAGGAACCACATTAACTCTTTCATGGAAAAGTGAGCCATTTCCTAAGGCGAAATTAGGAAGAATATATTATCCTTGTCCTTGATTTTCAAGTCCAGATGCCCAGCTGGCCTGAAAACACAGAATCTGTGTCCCCTAGTCCCTCAGCCAGGCCAGAGGAAGACAAAAGGTGGGTCTATATTCAAGATTCCCCTCCCACCCCATTCACCCTCCAGCCTCTTTCTGGTATCTGCTACTCCTCCATTAGAGACTTTTTTCTTAGGCTTAAGTCTTTGTAGGTCTCTAATTGTCATTGCACCTTAATGTGAATACATCTGTAAGCTTTCGATATCAGAAAGGGGTAATTGAGAATCTGCTAACATCTCTCCAATCTGGTGGAATGTTACAAACTGTCTTCCATTGCTCTTCCCTGTGTCTCTTGCCAAATCCTTATCTCATCTCCCCTAGACTGATGAAACAATTTCTCCTCATTTTATTATTGTATATATTTATGGTGTACAACATGATGTTTTCATATACATATTTGTAGTATAATGATTACTATAGTCAAGCAAATTTACAAATTCATCAGAGCGTCTCAATGGGTCGTGCCGCATATGTGTTAAACACACCCTACACTTTCCAATCTCTAGATTTGTGTCTGCACCATCCAGTCTAAGAAGAAGGACAGCCCCCTCATTTATCCAGCCATCTAATTATATCAGCCCCCAAAATTCCTCACTTTGGGGAATAGGGATTCCCTATTAAGGGGAGGCTCTACAAAGAGTCGCCTCCAAGGGAGTGGAAGAGCGGCCCACTTGTGGTGGGAATTCTGAAAGCTGAGACACACAGCCTCAGATCTTGGAGTAAAAAGGCCTTGTATTTCCCTTGATGAGCTTTGTTTGGGGCTTTTTTCCCATTTTGTCTTTCTCTCCAGAAGGCATCCAAATCCCAACATAAAAAGTGATGCTGCCCAGGCATAAGAAAATCAAGATGCCTGCTCTCCTTGTCTCTTGAAACACAGCCTCCAAGCCTCTATATCCATTGCCAAGAAAGCAGTACTATGCTTACAGCAAAAATGAGAGTATAGTATGTAATAAGAGGCATCTGTCAAGAGATAAATAAAAGGGAATGGTGGGGATTTCAATGACCCAGAGAACACTTTTCTCATGTCAACTTAGCAGACACCATTCAGTTGCAGACAATTCATACCAAATGGGAAAAGAATTAAAGCCTCAGAACACACTTTTTATGTAAAATCTTGACTTCTAGATGTTAGTTTAAATCTAAGAACAATGCACCTTAGACAGATCAGATTGGGTTGTGTTTATAAGTTAATATTTCCTTAGATTTATATTGTAACATACAGATTTCTCAGGTACTTTAAGTGTCATGATCCAGTAAGTTTAGAAAACTGATCTAAGTAATGTGAAACTAATATCTTAATCTTTAATATTTACTAATATGTAGTGTGAAATTCTGAGAGAGAAATCCTTTTTTTCAAGGACCATCTCAAGGGGCTACTGAGCCACAGAACAAGCTTAGGGAATGCTGGCTTGGGGAAAAGAGATCTCACAAACTGCCCAAGCTGCTCAAATTGCTGGCCTCAGGCCAGGGGCACAAAAGAAGCCTTTGGGTCCACACAAGACCCAGTCCAGTGCCTCAGGAGGCTACACTGAGGTGTGGGGGGAAGCCCTTCAAGTAATGAAGTGCTCAGTGGCTGGGTCTTGAATATCTGTCTCCTTCTGGGGCCTCACAGTGTGATTCTGGTAGGTCTTTCCTTTTATCACAACAAACATTAAGTGTAGGAGGAAACAAAGACACAAAGACACACTCCTCTTCTTGCAAAACTTAAGGTTCCACAGGAAGGCAGAGGTGCAGATAGAAAGATGCAGAAAGTAAGATCACTGCTGTATTGTCAGGGTTCTCTAGAGAGACAGAACTGATAGGATATATATATATATATATATATGTATGTAAGTACATACATATGTGGAAGATCATTAAGTATTAACTTACATGATCACAAGTCCCCACAGTAGGCTGTCTGCAAGCTTCAGGAGCAAGGAGAGCCAGTCCAAGTCTCAAAATTGAAGATCTTGAAGTCTGATGTTTGAGGGCAGGGAGTATCCAGCACGGGAGAAAGATGTAGGCTGGGAGGCTAGACCAGTCTGGCCTTTTAACGTTTTTTTCTTCCTGCTTCATATTTGCTGGCAGCTGATCAGATGGTGCCCACCAGACTAAGTGTAGGTCTGCCTTCCCCAGTCCACTGACTCAAATGTTCATCTCCTTTGGCACCACCCTCACAGACACACCCAGGATCGATACTTTGCATCCTTCAATCCAATCAAGTTGACACTCACAAGTGCCACAGGGATGAAGGAGAAGAGGCACCAAGCTTTGAGAATCAAGAAAGGCTTCAAGAACTTGCCAGCTGGTCAATGGTGAGAGGGCATTCCAGGCAGAGAAATGCCAGAGGTCAGTGGTTCTCAACCCAGAGCAGCGTTGCTCCCCCAGCGGATACATATTTGGCGAGGTCTGAATACATTTTTGATGACCACAACAGAAAAGAGACTTGCTTACTGGTCTCTAGTAGGTAAAGGCCATGGATGCTGCTAAGTGTCCTGCAACGCACAGAACAGCCCCCAAACAAAAATGTGTCCTTCCCAAACATCAGTAGTGCTGAGGCTGAGAAATCCTTCCAAAGGAAAGGCACAGAGGTGTAAAGGCACAGCTGACCTTAGGCATTGGCAGGCGGCTGATGCAGCTTATCAAGGCTACTAGAAGCCCATTTCCCTTTTCCATCATTCCCAGAGTATAAGCCCCTCAAAGTCACTGGCTTCCCATATTGGTATGCGTGCTCCCAGAGCCTCGTCTATGGTAAGGGCAAAGTAAATGAATAAAACAGGTTTCCCAAGAGTCAGTAGTGGTAAGAGTGATGCTGAGAGCACAGGTGTCCTAAGTTCCCATGGCAGCCCGAACAAATTACCATAACTTAGTGGCTGAAAACAGGAACTTACACCCGCACAGCTCTGAAAGCAGGTGTCTGAAATGGAGATGTTGGCAGGATTGGTTCCTTCTGGAGATCCTGAGAGAAATCCTCCCTTGTCTCCTCTTGCTTCTGGGGATATCAAGTGTTCCTTAGCTTGTGGAAGCACAAATGCGGTCCATGCTTCCATCTTCCCATGAATCTTCACTTCGCCTTCTCCTCTGTATCTACGTCTTCTCTTCTGTCTTTTATAAAGACACACGTCTCTGGATTTATAGTCTACTCAGTTATCATATCTTGAGATCCTTAATTACATCTGCAAAGACACTTTTTCCAAACACGGTCATATTTGCAGGTACTGGGGGGCTAGGATTTGAACATAGCTTTTCAGGGGGTCACTATTTAAGGTACTACAACAGATGTGCCTGGATGGTTAAAAAAAAAAAAAAGAAAATGTGTGTAGGATGGAAAGAGTGACTTCACCTGGGTCATGATTCCTCCAACTGTTGGCCGTGGTAGTTCCATTTCTGATTCTCACTTCAATAAGTAAGTCAGTGAGATAAATGTTGGGCACATTTTATTTTGAAGTACAAATTGCATGTGTACTTCAGGATACAAGTGCGCCAAATATTTACAACACAAAGAGTCAGCCAAGAGGGAAAAATAAAGTCAGGGAAGTCAACAAAAACCTCACCTAATTCACCTGGTATCCTAGATTTGAAGTCTGTGAAATCTGCTCAGGGCAAAGATTCCAACTGTGCCATTCGTAGAAAGACTCATTTTCTTGGGAGTAGAGAGTAAAACTTGAGAAACTCTCTGAGAAGCTTTAGAGGCCACAAAGTACCTTAGTTTGAGCCCAGTCCTCAAAATAAGAAACACTGGGCCTCTGTTTCAAAATTGGCCCTTTCACCTTAAATTATTCCCCTTCTTGTCTTGATACTGCCTTGAAAGCCTGCTGCTCAGACGTGGTTGCATCAAAGCTGCATCGGTGCGAGAGGAAACATATTTTAAAATGACAGATCTAAGAAGTAAGCCCTCAGTACTCTAAATGAATATGTTATTTCAAAGATGGAAATGACTCCTGGAATACCCTGTAATCCAACGTTCTCAATAAATCTCATGTAATAAATTCTCCCCAGGTCTGAAGATCTGGTCTGGGGCAAGCCCATGCCTCCTGGAGCCATATTGGAGAGAGAACTGAAACTCAGACTTCAAGAGGGAAGGAGACACGTGTTCCTTTGACAGTGTCTCCAAGATCACAACACCGAAGCAAGCATGATCTTAAAGGAGGGTAGAAGAATGGCCAGTTTAATAAGCGGCTCCCCTCAGGACACTGGTTGGAAAAAGGGACTCTGCCTTTTTATACAAATATTCTGGTTTCTTGGTCCCCAGGAAGGTTGGAAGCCAGGTGGGAAGGTTTTCCACTCTGAATGGCTTTCAATGTAATAATACTTAATACTCCTTTTTGAAAGAGTTTCCTCTTTTTCTGAATATTTTCATGGGACTGTAACCCATTTGTACATAAAATTGGTTGAAAGTGACATGTTGAAAAGTACGACAAACACTACAGCACACTCTATTTTCAAGGAATATAAAATTGGGCTCTGTCTGACACCTTGAGTGCGCTTGTGAAAACAGAATGTCACATCTCAAAGGGTTATTCTTGATAGTTTTAATAAAATGAAATAAAATAAACAGACCTCTCCAGGCAAACCGCCCCTTTGTATTCCAATTTCCATGGAAACGCTGGCAATTGTACTTTTTGTGGCATGGTCTTTTTCACTCGGTAAAAGTCTGGTTTAGGCAGCTCACTTGGGGACCCTTAGAATTCAGGAAACAATTTTTATCAAGCCAGCAAGGGATATTTTGATAGATCCTAGAGATAGCTCCTATGCTATCAGCCTAGGTAAAGAAAAAAGGCATATAATTATTGTACAGGTTGGAGGGAGTGGACCTCAGTTTGTCCTTAGCAATACTGCTATAATTATTCATTTTGTTCAATATCCCTACTTTGAAAATTCCTGGATCCAAATGAAAAAATATATATTTTTTCAAATCTTCCTTACAGAGTAATTCTCAATAATATATGTACATACTCTCTTCTTCATGAGGTAGAGTTTAGTTCACCCCCCCTTGAGTGTGGCTGGACTTACTGACCCAGTTTCAAGGAATGGAATATGGAGTAGTTAAGTTGTAACTATATAGTAGAGGAATCCAGCAGGCATCTCCTTAACCAAGTGATGAATGTTACTATCACCAGCAATAAATTATTTTGACCTCATGCATTTCCTGACATGATATGACATGACATGATATCATATCATATCATTAGAAGGGCATTTCACCTCTGTAGAATTCTTCCTCCCAATCACAAAAGCCCTAATTAGATTTCTTTACATGACTGGATTACAATCATGTTAAAAAAAAAAAAATAGACAAACCCCAACTGAGAAGCATTCTGCAAAATACTTGACCAGTTGTTTTCAAAACTGTCACAATCATGAAAAGGCAAGGAAAGTGAGAGATTGCCATAGATCAGAGGTGATTAAGAAGACACAATGACTAAATAAATTTATTTCCTAAATTTGATCCTGTAATATGAAAAAATAACATTCTGGAAAATCTAGTTTACTAAAAATAAAGTCTGTAGTTTGGGGAATAGTATAATATAATGTGACTATAATTTTATATTATAGTCACACATATATGTATATATTATAGTGAATATATTATAGTATAATATAATGTGAGTTATACTATTCTGTTCACTAAACTACAGACTTTATTTGGAGTCTATAATTACTATATACTATAGTAATTATATTACTGTATCAGTCTTGAGAGATGGACCATGCTTATGTGCTAGAGATAGAGAAAAACAGGTGAGGATATATGGGCATACTCTATATTATCTTTGCAACTTTTCTATAAAATATTCTAAGATTTAAGAGTTTATTTTAAACCTTTCAAGGTTGAAGAGAAAATAGCCAAACAAGAAATAAGAGAAAGTGCCACGCTTTTGTATAACGAAGTGGATTCTTGTTGAGATAACACTGACATTGGGGTAAGAAAATCAGAGATAAAGATAAAGGCAAAGACAGTACAGCAAGATATGAAGGTGTAAATCCTAACGAAAAATGTGGATAGGAGAAGAATTCAAATCCATAGGCAGATTGCTTCCCATTGCCCAGAACATGAGTCCTTTAACTATGATTGAAATGATAATATTCAAGGAAGCTTTGTAAAAATGCAGATTCCTTGGCCTCACCTTCTTGATTCCAAATTAGTAGGTATGAGGTAAGATCCAGTCATCCACATTTTATGCAGATTTCATGGCGCTTCTGTGGTAAAGGACACAGACTCTGACAAAGTAGAGTCTCTTTCCACTCCCTTTGAATTGGGCTTCTCATAGGCTATGACTGATAGCTTGTGGCAGAAGTGACCTACATAACCACAATGGTTAACTTTATGTGTCAACTTCACTGGCCCACAAGGTGCCCAGACATTTGGTCAGATGTTATTCTGAGTGTGCCACCAGGGATTTTTTGGATGAGATTGACATTTAAATCAGAAGACTGAGTAAAGCAGATTGCCCCCTCTAATGTGGGCAAGTCTCCTCCCATCCATTGAAGGCCTGAATTAAACAAAAAGGCTGATTGATCTTCTCATAAGAGGGAATTTCTCTTGTCTGACTCCTTGAGCTGAGACATTGGTTTTATTCTGCCTTGGAACTTTAATGGAAATATTCGCCCTTCCCTGGTGTCCAGCCTGTTGGTCTTTGGACTGGAAAGATACCATCAGCTCTCTTGGTTCTCCAGCCTACAGCTCTTGGGACTTAGCAGCCTCTGTAATCACATGAGCAAATTCTTTCTAATAAGTTTATTTATATGTACACACACACACACACACACACACACACACACACACACACACACGATTGGTTCTGTTTCTCTGGAGAGCCCTGACTAATACAGTAACATGCAAGTCTAAGTAATAAGACTCTTAAAACATTTTTGTTTATGTATTTGGAAGGCTCCTTCTTTTTATCCCACCACCACGATGTGAGAAAGTCTAAACAGTTTCACAGAGAGGCCGACATGGAGAAGACCAGGCACATCAGCTGAATTCACAGCCAACAGCCAAACCAGGTGCCAGTGAAAGAATGAGCCATCCTGCAGATTCCAGCTCTGGATTAGCTTCCAGATGTTTTTGACTATAGGCAATTCCATGTGAAACAGAAGAGCTTCCCAGCTGAGCCCAATTAATTCACAGAATCTTCAAAAGTATTAGGCTGGTGCATAAGCATTGCTGTTTGTGCTATTGAAAATCATGGCAAAATCTGCAATTATTTTTGCATCAACCAAATAATACAAAATAAATGTGTTATCACAGAGACCGATCTGGATTTTTCTCTGCAAGAATTTGATAAGGAGGCACAGATGGAGAAAATAGTGAGGAGGGTGACAACAAGCACAGACACGTGTAGGTGGGTAGCCTCAGGTGGTCGGAGAATCTTTCAGAACAACTGTTTAATTTCTTTTGGTTTGTAAAGTACTACGTTTTGTTACAGAGATTATACCAATTGTGTAGAAATATAAGGAAAAAACAAAATAGAGCTTGTCAGAACTAAATGATCTATGAATGACTTTTCTAAATACAAGATAGCTTTCTTCTCTAACAGGGATTTTGCCACCAACTTTTAATAATTTGCTTTTTCTTCCCACTGCTGTTGGTGATCCTGTTAATGTGTTGGGAGAAGGATATGGTCTAATTAATTCTTTGTTTAGCCCCTGTTAATGTGAGGAGCTGGGTATATTGGAGAGCAATATCGACTCTTTATTAAGGATATCAAAATTTGGTAATTGCATTGAAAATCTTTTCCCACTCTCATTTGCATTTTAACTTGGCATATGTTTTTGACATGTAGAAATTGTCAATATGTTGGTAAATTAGTATGTTTTTTTACATTTGCAATTCCTCCATTTGTTGGTTTTGCTTTTGTTTTATTTGCTCAGAAAAGTAGTATGCATCTAGAAGTTAGGGAATTACTTATATTTCTTTTGAGTATTTTCATGGTATTATAAATTGATGAATACATAGTCCATGTGGAATTTACTGTGAAGGATGACTTCCTTGGAAGTCCCTATTTTCATCCCAGAGAGACTGTCTCCTTGATCCTTTTTTTTTTTTTAACTTCTTTAAGTTCTAGGATACATGTGCAGAATGTGTAGGTTTGTTACATAGGTATTCACGTACCATGGTGGTTTGCTGCACCCATCAATTCATTATCTATATTAGGTATTTCTCCTAATGCTCTCACTCACCCTCCAGCAGGCTCTGGTATATGATGTTCCCCATCGTGTCCATGTGTTCACATTATTCAACTCCCATTTATGAGTGAGAGCATGCGTTGTTTGGTTTTCTGTTCCTGTGTTAGTTTGCTGATAATGACGGTTTCCAGCTTCATTCATGTCCCTGCAAAGCACATAAACTCAACCTTTTTTATGACTGTATAGTATTCCATGGTGTGGAATACCAGGGAATACTATATATGTGCCACATTTTCCTTGTGGCACATATTCCATGCTATATATATATGGAATACCATGGAATACTATATATTTATATGTGTCACATTTTCTTCATCCAGTCTATCATCGATGGGCATTTGGGTTGGTTCCAGGTCTTTGCTATTGTAAAGAATGCCACAATGAACATACGTGTGCATGTGTCTTTATAATAGAACAATTTATAATCCTTTGGGTATATACTCAGTATTGGGATTGTTAGGTCAAATGGAATTTCTATTTCTAGGTCCTTGAGGAATCGCCATACTGTCTTCCACAATGGTTGAACTAATTTACACTCCC